>VWZX01001688.1:4688664-4858822 GCA_013399015.1 Galbula dea | reverse complement strand
TTTTTAAATGTATAACTTCATGGGTCTGAACAGCACGGCCGGAGCTATTCAGCCCAATGTGTCCTGCACATGCAACTGCAAAAGGTCTTTGTTCCAGAGCATGGAGATCAGTAAGTACTTGTCCTGCTGCCGCTGCGGGGCCAGCCCCGACTTCCCTGGGAGTGGGTGCGGGGGTTCCCTCGCCGCGGGCACACAACTTTCGTTGGGGGCTTCTGGCAGTTCCGGGACCCTGCGTTGCTGTGCGGTGCGCTTTCTCCGAGTGATTTTAATTTTTTTTTTCCATCCTCCGTGCGAGCGTTGATCTCTCATCTGTTGCTGTTAGGGTGTCTAGTGAGGGTGTGACACGGCGTGACAGTGCGCGGGACGGGATGGTGGAGCGGCCCCAGGTTCTGTCTTCCCGGGCTCTGCCTTCCCGGGCTACCAGCGGAGCGGGGACCGCTCCTGTGTTCTCCTCTCCCTCCCCTTCCCTTTCCCCTTCCGACATCGCTGTGTGAAATCCCAGCTCTTCCCCATCCCGGCTCCATCACCACCCGCATCTCGCCCCTTCCCCCACGGCTCAGCGCCGGCGGTGCTTCGGCTGGTGCCTTTTCCTCCGGCGGGGAGATGATGCTGGGGGGCCCCAGCCCCGAGTCTCCTCTGGGGATCCTCTCTATCCCCGGTGTAAATCGCCTTCTCGTTACTGCGTGGGGGGAGCACTGCGGTCCGGACCCCCGAGTAGGGCTTATATTTGGGAACCTATCCCCTCCGCCTTCAGCCCCTGGGGGCTTTTTGTTACGAAGGGCTGTTAATGCTTTTCAACCCTCGCAGAGTAGCAGCGAGTAGTACAGTGCCTGACCTAAATATCCACTACTTCTCTGTTTGCTCCTTCCCTCTCGGAAATGAGGTGCATGGAGGTGAAAAAGGAGGAGTATTATTGCTGAGGAAAGAGAAATGAGTTGGTTTCTCTGGCGATTTAAAGCAAATGGTATTTTCTGTAAAAGGAAGGTTTTCGGGGCATCCCATACTGGGTGATTTGTTGGGATTGTATCCTGCTCAGCACCTTCTTCTGTGCCGTGAAAGCTAAGCCCTACACAGACTAATGCAAAATGGCCCAAAATGAAAACTTGAGAAAGAGTCTTGATTTTGCATATATTCCTGGCACTGCGATGGGGCAGGCTCGCGCTGGGTGCATGCAGGGGAAAGTCAGCTGAGCTCTGCCTGTTTCTGCTATCACAGGGTTTTCTCTGTTACCTCCAGTGGGGTTGCAGAGCAGTATTTTAGAGCCAGCATCTGTCCCTTGGTATTTTGGATGGCTTTTGTCCAGTGTCATCTGCCTTCGCGTTCTCCAGTTTCATCGTTGTTTAATTCAGGTGTCTTGAGTCCTGGAGAAGGTCTGAGACATTTGTATACCGGGTACTAAAATGTGTTCATTCTGAATTTTAGCATAAACCATACCCTTTGTACTGTATGCACATTTAATCTTGATTTAATCTCATTCGTGTTCAGACAAAACTAAGCTGGATTTGCCTGATTTTATTAACACTACCGGTACTGAATAGACCATTATTCTTTCCTGACTTTAACAGGCAGGGCTAGATGTGCATACCAATAGCGGTGTATAAATAATGAAGACACAGTTCTTTTTTGTGTCAGCCGGTTGATGAACATAAACCATGTCGCACAGAATTGCAAGGATGAGAGACTTCACTTAGTGTCTGATCAAGGCTCATGGTTATGGTAAAAGTTGCAAATTAAAATGTGTAATGTCTTTTGAAGAAAAAGCTTCTCTTCCAGTCTGACTCTTGGCATGAGGTTTTGTTGGAACAACTCAGGCTTTTAATTTAATTCCTTGACTTTTTAGGAATAGTATATTTTATAATTTTTTCCCCCCATTTTTCAGCATATGAAAGGCTTCATGAGATGCAGGTGCCAGTTATGGGTGGGGGTTTGCGAGAGGCTGGGGACAGTGAAGTAAACTGCAGGACACCTTGCCTGAATTCGGATGAGTGTTGTAGGAGCCTCATGTCTGATGCTGTACGGCTCCTGAGGTCTTTCGCCGGCTTGTCCCCTGCCAGCTCGGCACCTTTCCCCCTGTGTCAGCTGCTCAGCTCTGGCGTCCTAACACTCAAGACACTGAGTTCCCACTAGCTTTAGGAGCCATGGATGGAGCTCTCGTAAAGCTGCCCACCCTTACTTCGTTTTCGGATAGGTTTCTTTATCGCCAATGTTATTTATTTATTTCCTGCCGATGGCGAGAGGCATGAGCTCACCTCCGTCCTACAGGAGGGCTTTGGTTGCACTGCAGGGGCTGTTACCTGATGGCTTCCTCCACCTGGGTTCTGTGGAAAGGACATCGTTGAGCCTCCCTGAGTCAAATTCTTTGTACAGCTTTTTTTCCCCCCGTCCAATTGTTTAATTTTATTTATCTTTCTAATACTATGTTGAGGGAACCTCACAGCAGCTACCACCAGATGCTATTTAATTTTCTGGCCAAAAGTTACCACGCAGGAGTGCTTCAGAAAAGTGGCATAATTGTAAAGTCTTTTAATTTAACCCTCTAATTAGGTTAACTGTACAACTGATCCCCCCTCCTCAGTACTTCTTTGCAGGCTGTATTCCTCACGGCAGGCTGCGGCGCTGCGGTGGAGGAAGCAGCTGGTTTCTGTGTGTGGCGCTCCCAGATTAGGATTAGAAAAGGGCTTTTTGGGGGCGGGGGTGCGGAGTCTCGCCCGCTGCCTCCGGGGCTGTAGTGCCAGTATGCCGGGCTGCATTAAGCAGCCAGACGTCTGCAGCAGTGGTCTCTAATCGCTTCGGCTGGGTGAAAGAGGTCAGGGGTGATTGTCGTGGCGGAAGAGTCTGTAAATAACTAATTATTTGGCGCAGGGAGCGGTGTGCCTGCCTCCTTGCTGCCCTCCCTGCTTCCTGGCCTGGGGCAGCTCAGCTCCTGCCGCCGGCCAGGTCGGTGTGAACTGCCAGCTCATCCCAACGGCGAGGAGGCCTCACGGCTGCACCGGGGCTGCTTTGCACCCCGCGGGGACGGACTTCTCCCAGAGGGTTTGGGTGCCAAGGATGGGGATCCTGCCTCCGTGGGCACCCGGGCATCCCTGTGAGAGGATGACTTCTGGCACAGGGCGTGAGGGTAGGTCTCTCTCTGGGTTGGGTGGCTTTCGTCAGAGGCTTTGCTGGTGCAGTAAAGTTAGCCCGAGTGTTCAGAGTTCAAGAGGAGTCGTTACACGTCGTCGAGGTGATGAGGCAGCCGTGCTCTGACGCTGATGCCAGAGTGGTGTGCCTGGCCGGTGGCGGGCTGGGGTGAGCGAGCCCTGAGTGTGGGTTTCTGTCCAAGCGAGGACTTCTAGGTTTTCACATTCTTTGGTTTAATAACAAACCAAACACAGATGGCTCAAACAGAGATCACGTCTCCTTTCCACTTCAGACTGCTTTTTTGGCAAATACATTTCTTTCCTGATGTTGTGTCAGCAGCAGTTACAGCTTCTTCCAGGGCAGTGTGGCTAATAACTATATACTTCTTTATTCCACCCAAGTTTTCCTCCAGGAGGTAGGGAAGCAGAGGAAAGCCAGAGCTGCTACCAGTGTTTCAGCAAGCCACAGAGTGTTTTCACAGAGTATGTTCATTTTGAGCCTTCTCGGTTTGACTACAGCCAGACTGGGGAGTTCCCTGTGTCTGACACTGGCCGTGTGTCCATGACAAGTACTGCTTTTTGCTGAGATCAGCACCCCAAGGTATGACCCAGGAGGATGGAGCACACATGGCTTTTGCTTACAGTGGCCTAAGAACTGTCTGTGTGTACCCTTGGCCATCCCTGGGCCTTTGGCAGTCTGATCTCAGCTCTACAGGTCCACCTCTTGTCCTCAGGGCAGCAGGGAGTCTTGATTCCCTGAGCCTTGAGAGCATAGGGGTCTTAAAACTGCAGTTTATTTTGTGCCTTCAGGTGGTGATTTTAATCTGTTTTATAATTGGCGTTGAATGGGAGAATGAAAAGACATAGAGGAGGAAATGGAAGAAAAATAGTCAAACTTTGGGGTTTTTAACCCTCGGTGAACACCTGGATTGTGATGTGCTGCCCAGTGAGACTGACACACACAGAGCACCAGAGGTGATCCTATATAACTTAAGGTGATCATATATAATGCAAAGTGGAGACAAGACATGGCTAATTCTTCCTTTTCAGTCAGTATCAGGTTATATTCAGAGGGGAGTGTTTGACACAGTGAGTGCTGTTACCTTCTGCCATTAAGGCATTTTCTACCCTATGAATAAGCCTTTGGTTTGCCTTCATTTGTAGAATGTTTTCAGATCCTGCTTGTGAGAGGACCAGCACTGAAGGGTGTGTGAGAAACAACAACCATATTCCTTTCCTTAAAGCCAGGAACTTCTAAGGAAGTGTCTTGGATCACCTCAAAATTTTAAGGATATTGAATTAGCCAAACTACTGCTACTTCTTTTGCAGGAGAGATGAGTGCCTCCGAATATATGTTTTTACTTATTTTTATTTGCTGTTGCTCACCAAATACACTGAGTATTTTTAAGCTTCCCAGGCTGAGTGTTGGTGGCTAGGTAAATCCAGTTTTAGAATGAATTTGTGAGCCCAAATTTTAAATGGAGAGATGTGAGGAGACCTCGCCAGAGGAAGTAGCAAAATACATGGTGTCACTAACAGATAGTAATTACAATCCAACTTCTTGCCTGCGTAACTCATTGTACAGTCATGTCTGTTGGTCTTGTTTCAGGCAATAGCAGCCATCAGAATTTGATAACCCTAATTAGTTAAAAAAGGTCAGTTATTTGCAATGATGTTTCAGGTAAAAACTGATGACCAGTTTGCTTCCTGGAAGGAGATCCTGTGTGTGGTGTGTGGTTTGTCTTATCAGATCTCTCAAGTTCTCCGATTCACGGTGCATCTGTTGTTGTCATGTGTCATCAAAGTAATAAAGCATGGCTGGAAATCTCCTAAAGAGAGAGGTACAAGGGCCACTTTGCTGCAATTAAGTGGAAACTTGGTTCACACCGTGAGCACACTCCCAGACGTCCATAAAATAAAGGAATCATTAACGGTGACAGCAGTGTTTCACGTAGTGTTCTTCCCATCTGGGTGACTGAATTGCTGGGTGATTATTTTATAATCATTTTGGGTGGCAGAAGGTAGGTCACTTGAGCAGATCCCAGGTGAGGAAACACATCAGAGACCTGCCCTGGCTGTGAGCAGCACAGCTGAGTCTGGCCCCAGAGAGGGACAGGGAGGATTTCAGCACAAGTCTCCCCACTCTCAGAGCAGGATCTGACCTATCACCTCCATCTTTTGGAGCTGACTACATAGGCTGCTGCATTGCTGCACCAAAGGTAACTGTGGTCTTGGAGTTCCTTGAGGAGCGACGTGTGAGCGCAGGGTGTACTGGAGCAGCGTGGCAGCAGCACTGGTGAGAAGCACAGTACTGCCACAGCAGGAGTAGCTTCTTGAGCAATTTTGCAGTTCAGTGTTTGCAGGGTGAGATCACATACGTACAAAACTCTGAGGGCTGAGGAGTTCTCAATTCCTGAAAAAGTACTGGGGTACTGTCCAGGTTTGTATACAGGCATGGACACAATTGTGAAAGGTAGTTGATTTAGTAATACAAGAAAGTAGTTCAAAATGAACTGGTTAATGAAGGAGTTGGTAACCAGGGAAAGGAGTTGTGGGGTTTGGGCCTTCGTTTTTGGTGGGGTTTTTTGTGTGTGTGTTTTGGTTTTTTTTTTCCCAAGAAAAAAAACAGGATACATTTCAGCTGTAGAAGTTTATCATCCAAATCAGAGGATTTGGGGAGCTATTGAGAGTAAAGAGAGCTTTGATGATTTGGCAAGGAATACAGATTCTAAGGCAGCACTTTGATCTGCATTTTAAATGCTTCTTTGTCATGACAGTTTCACAATTTCTTTCCTCATTTTAAGTCAGTTTTGCTGAGGTATGTTTTGAGAGAAAATAGTAACAGCACACATTATTCTTGTTGGCTTTGGAGCCAGCTAGAACTTGTAGTTCATCGCAGATCTTTTGGCTACTACAGTAAATTTATGATTACACCAAAAAGGAAATTAGTAGAGATGTTAAATATTATCAAAGCTTTGCAAATCTTTTGAAACATCTCCAGTATGAAACCTAAACTTGCATTAGCATTTTTGCTGTGGTATGTTGCACAGTATTTATATAAGCATTCACTTAATGTTTCAGGTTCCTAATTTAGCTTTTTTTTTTCCTTCTAAAGGACACGTTACTCTTTAGCACATGCATCCTTTTAGTCTTGCATTGAGCCTGAAGACCTTGATTCTAGCAACTCAAAACTTTCTGAACAGCCCAGTGCTGCTGTAGTGGTACTGTTTGGGACCCTTTTCTTCCCCTTCTATCTACAGCACATCCTCAGGTAAACTCTCATTGGAGGGAGAAGGTTCTTGTTGGCTATGCGTTCTTATACAAGAGTGCTTGTTGCTTTAATTTATGTAGTATGGGTAGAGTAGGGGAGAGAGTAGGAATTGGGAATGTTTGTTAAGGTTTTCGTTTAAATTTGCCTATCATCTTTCCTTCTTGTAGCCAGTGTGGGGTAGAGTTTATACCTCTCTTGGGAAACCAGCAGCCTTAAGGGTGAGGACGAATAAGCAAATTTTCCCACATCGATTGAGAGCTGTGTGGTCGCTCTTCTGGTGCTGTTTTTGGCCTGTCCTGAGCTGTGACTGTGAGCTGTACCAGGCTGGCAGCTCTCTGCTTGTGGACCAAGTTCAGCAAGCTTAATTAGCTGGTGAAGTTGGGTCTTGAGTTACTTTTAAAGGGTAGCATACCTGGAAAGCCTTAGACAAATAGCATCATGTATACATTTAATTTGCATCCTTTTCCAAACAGTCGATGATTGTTCAGTTGGACTTTCTCCCTGTCATTCTGCCTGTCTCTCTGGTACAGGATGCTGATTTGCAGCATGTGAGGCTGTGTGGCCCTGAGACATGTAAATTCAGCAGTCACGCTCAGAGGTGCTATAACCAGTGCACTGGTGTGTATTGCAGGCTCGGGGTGGCACCAAGTCCATCATCGCTTTTAGTTGTTCTTAACACTGCTTTTTTCACTTTATATGGCAAGGTAGCATTGCTAAGGTTGTAATTGATAAAGTACCTCCTTTTTTCTCCAAGTAGTTGGACTTCCTGTTTCTCATTGATTCAAATCTAGACTTACACTCCATTTAGAAGGGGGTCTGTTTTTCTGTGTGTGAGGTATGTTAGTGTTGTCACAGGCTGTGGCATTACATAAAGGTACCTTGCACATCTTTTGAAACTTGCCTCACAAGTTGTCAGTGTTGGTGGATATCCACAGTGCTTTCAAATGGTTCACACATTTGTGTTTGGTGTATTCAGTCTTGCACATACCTTTAATAAAATGCCTCAGACTGGCTAGTTTTCACTTGCAGTACACATTCAGAAATGGGTAGGTAGAAAGGCAAGTGCTTTTGCACATGGCAGTTCTGTGATCAGTGCATGAGACCCAGCTTGTGCCCGCAGTGCTGAGGAATTGTGCCTGTGATGGTTTGCTGCCCTGATGTTTGTGCGCTTCAGCAGGTGCAACAGGATTTCCCACATTTGCAAACTTGGCCCAAGCAATCCAGCAAAGCAGTATTTAGCCTTGGAGAATGAAAGGTGATTAACCCCTAGGCTTGGAGCATACCAAGAATAGAGATACTTGCACAAAAATCAATACTACTTTGCAAGAATATATGCAGGACGTGGTTTGAGGATTTTTTTTCCCCATCTCTTTTTTCTGTCCAATACATAAAGTAGCTGGCTTGTTACTCTAACCCCCTACAAATGATTGTCAGTAATAATTCTGTAAAACTATGAATCAACTCTGCATGACTTTGTGCAAATAGACTGAGTAATTTCTTTGTTCTTTTCTTCTTACTTTGTAATTGGAGTCTGTAAAAGCCCAAAGGTTTGGTCTTGTGGAAAGCATGATTCATTTATTGGTGTCTGTGCCGACTAGTTATCTTTCAGTAATTCCAGAGTGCTGCTACAAGCCAAGAGTGATTCATACATGGCTAAGTGCACAAACAAATGGGGTCATGGCCATCTGCAGAAACTTTTCTAATCTATTTATGGTATCAGAGAAAGAAGTGGGTGTATTAAGGATGATGGAATAGGTGTCAATTACATTAGTGAATATAACTGCTTAAGTAACAGTAACCATTACTCAAAACCACATCTGCTCATTGCTGAAGATCACAACAGTAGGTCCTATTTAAGTGTTAACATAAGTCTGATATGAGAGGTGGATTGAGTGTCTAGCTTGCCATCTGAGGAGCTCACCATCAGAACTGCTGTGGTAGTCTTTTCTACATTGCTTTAGATTTGGACATTAACTTGCACTATGCGTATTTGTAGTAGTAAGTCTGTCTCTTTGCTGTTGCTGACCTCAGTCATTGTATGATTTACATGCAGAATTTGGCCTAATAATTAACTTGCCATTGAGGATCAGTGGTGGGGTTTCTCATTTGCACACCAGACAGAACGGTTGTGCAACATCTCAGTAGAGACAGTGGTGGTTGGGTGAGTTGGTTTTCCTTCCAAATGTATCTTCAATGCTTTGAAATCTCAGTGAAGATGACCTGCGTCTTACAAGGTAGCCTTCCTGTACTTACATTGCATTTCATTAATTGTGAGAATTAATTTTCCCCTTTGTAACTCTGATAACAAACAAGCCCTGGCTGCAGCCATGTCAGAGTTGCTTTGTTCATATTTTAGTCTTTTGCTCTGGGGGGAGGCAGTCTGCTGCTGCCATGCTAGTGAGTGGAGGAGCCAGACCTCAGGGCTGGCACTTGGGTGCCTGAGTTGATTGTGAGAAGGAGGGAGTTTGAGACTAGCAACAGAAAATAGGGGCGGGAAGCACTCTTGAGGCATGTGGATTAAGGGCAGTTGGTGTGTTTGCTCCAGACCACTGACTGCCAGTGCCTGCCTGCCTGCTCTTGAGTCTTGCACACTGCAGCTGGTTTTGCACCTGAGATGTGTGTATCCAACAAGATTTTTTGCTCACAGAGTGAGTAGTCACCTCACAGTGCTTCAGAAGCATCCCATGTCCACAGGATGGATGAGTGTTACTCTGGAGGTGAGCTGGAGGCACAGTGGACCAATGCTGTGAGGTTTCAAAGTGGCTGTGGCCCCATCTCCCCAAGCCCCAGGAGACTCGTGCAGTCGCTACTCAGCTGTCTTTGTTTTCAAAGACTTGACTAGAGCACAGAGCTCATGGACTCTTTATAATTTCTGTAAATTGAAATTAAGCATCAGCTCTGGCCAAAAAAATGGAAGAATTTGGCAACACGTTGTCCTTGTACTAATGTTTTGAAGACTGCGACCATTTCTGCTGCACCTTCACTGCATGTGGTCTCATGGAGGGAGACGTCGCCCTGGCCAACGCACCAAGTGTGCTGTGGAGGGGGAAATGACCCAGAGTTTTGCCCAAAGAACTGGTGAGCCTCTCCTGATGTCTGAACAGCTTTCTTCTTCTGCCCTTGCTTTATTTAAGTCAACAGATTGTGTAAGCCACATGCTAGATTTACCTGCAGGGCAAGCGGGAAGGAAGCAGTGCCATTTGGAGGAGTTCCCAAAAGACGTCTAAGAGCTGAGCATTAAGACTAACATTTCCAACCCTGAGTCCCTACAACCATCCTCCTGAATCTGCTTGCTGCCTCCTCCATCCGTACACGATGCACCCATGCCTTCAGCTGCCGAGGACAAGTCCCAGGGAAGCTGCCTGCTGCGGCCGCTTGCCAGCGGCTCTGCTGTAGATTGGGCTCTGCATGCAGGAAGCCTGGAAATTCTCTCCCTCTGTGGTTTCTCTTTAATGTTATGATGAATATTGTTATTTCTTATAAAAACAAAAAATTCTCCCCAAAGCAAAACTGTGCCCAAGCCTCCTGCACCCTCCTGTGCTGTCTTTCTGGTGGTGCTGAGGGTACTTGCTGGCTGTTAAAGCCATGGGGATGAAACCCACAGCTCAGCAGCTGAAGGGACCCAGGGTTGGGCTTGTTCTTGATGCACACTCCAGAGTTGAAACCAGGCTGGGTTTCCTTGTGCTCTTCACAATCACTTACTTGTATGTCAGTGCAATGAGACCCAGTTAGCTGAGAGTCAGAGAGCATCAGTGTCACCTGTGCTGGCCTGGCCTGCAAGGGCTTGTCCTAGTTTGGGTAAGAACAGAACCAATTCTGTTCAGTAATTTTACTTTTCAGTTAAAGCTCCTCTGAGAAACTGCACTTTCTGAAGCTAACAACATGTTTTTGCAGACACTGCCTGCTTCTAGCAGTGATAAGGCCTAATGTTTAGATTTAATACTAGGGATTGGTATGCAAAGCAAAGTCACTGCTAAATCTTATGTCTCCTGTTGGGGGGTGCAGGGTAAAGGCTGTATCTTCAGGGAGGAGCAGATAGGACAGGTGACCCTAAACTGACAAGTAAGTATTCCATTCCATACGGACAGGGCTTTACAAGGTAAAGGCAGATGTCTCAGCTGCTCTCCTGGAGGAGCAGGTTGTGCACTTTCCATGTTTTTTTCATTCCTTCCACCATTATTCGACCTTACCAAGGGTGGCCTCTTGGCTTCAGTAACTTAGAACAGCATATACAGATCAGGCTCTTCAGCACTGGGCTCTGAAAAGTACCTTGGCCTGCCTAAGTGCTGCCTTTAGGACACTTAAGGGACAACGTGATTTTTGGTTGCTTGCTTCACTCAATTTGGAGTAAAGTTGTCTTAAATTGCATTAACTTCCCATATAATAAACAGGAATCTCACTTCTATTGTTACTTATATAACTGCAATGGGACTTCACTTGAATTGGGAGATGCATTTTCAAGTCCAGTGCCTCCCTCTGCAGTGTGCTGAGACGCACACACTAGGTGTGTGACATGTAACGATACTCGTCATTAGTGTGCACTGTAAGGAGCATTTTCTGTTTCTGTGGTGCAGCTTATTCATAGTAGTATGTACAAGTTGCATCTTTACCAGTTGCTGCTGTGAATGCAGGTGATGGCTATCCTGCTGACTGTTGTGCCAGAGGTGGGCTGAAGAATGAGGAGAGAGGGCAGAGGTCTCTGATGGAGGTTCCACATGCTCTGAGCAAGGCGCAGAGCAAACTCCAGGGTTACAAATGTATTCTTGTCTTGCTAATAGCTTTTAATCCTCATCAGTCTCTTGGGTTTTCCTGATAAATACTTCTCAGCATCCACTGACTCGCCATCCAGGCCTGAATTGTAAGGAACAATAAATGTAATGGACAGCCTCAACTTAATAGATTCACGATGAGCTTTTTATTAGTGCAGCTTGCTTGCTTTTTTTTTCTTAAAGAAAAGATGACTGCATTTAATTAATATAAGTTCAGAAAGTAGCTCTTTCAAATCTGAGGGAAGCATGCCTGAGTGGGCTTGGTTCAGCTAATTTGGTTATGCAGTGAGGGAAGGATCCATCCTGCTGTGCAGCCTGCAGAGCATTGGCTGATCTTGAGTGGGTTAACAGACACATGTAGATGTACAGGAATTTCTTTTTTGACCTGACTGTGGGGTTTTGCTGCTCTTCAGACCACAAGTATGCTCCAGTCACAGCAGGTTATGGGTTTGGAGATGCTTTTCATCTTCTCCTGTTCTTTCTGCTAGCTCAGGAAGGGATCACACTGTATCTTGCAGCCATGTGTCTTCCTTGGTTACGCTTCTGGAGATTTCCAGACCCACGGTAAATATCTATTAAATTAAGCAAAATGGCCTTTAGAAGGCTACATTTCAAGTGGAAGAAATGCTTTATGTAACATAGGGGTATGTGAGGGGACCTAAATAACAAGCTTAAATTGACTGTTACGAAAATAGGTATAATTGGGTTTTTGCACAGTGATTTTATGTCTTCTGAGTGTAATGTCCTGATGAAATCCTGCATCCAGTCTACATGCAGCCAGGGAGATGGTGTTGAGGAGCCCCAGTAATAGGACTTGTTCTAGGAACAGCCTTGCCTTCATTTGCAAAATCAGGCATACCTGTCATTTGCTGAGGCTCTGTTTTGTCTGAAAAGCATCTGGAGCATTGATTTCCTCTCGCTTGCCTTTGCCCTTCGGTTTCTCCCTGCAGCACTTGGTGTCAGGGCTGGGCAGGAGGAGGAGTGTTTCTTACTATGGGTGTAACTACTTGCAGGTGAGAAATGCAAAACTCTTGCAGCTGTGCCCTCCTAAGTGTGCACATGGCAAGAGCTGCAGCTTTGTTTTCCAGCTTAACTAATGCAGTTAGTTTAAGTTGTTGAGTAATTTAGTAACTGGATGCACTTCTGTGGGCTTAGCATGAGAGCAAACTGCCTTGCTTCCCTCCTTGGAAAGCCTGGTGGGGGCTTCCAAGGCTTCCTAGTTCTGGCCAGGGCCAGTTGATACTGTGGGGCTGTCACCCAGCAATTCTGGGGTTGGGAGCCTGAGTAAGTGGAGGATACTGCGTTTTGACCTTGCATCCTCATAATAATCCAGATAGTCTTTTCTGTTTTCCTGTTTCTATATTTAAAGCCTTATCATTCTCTCTGGAGAGATAGACTGTTGGCTCTCTTGGGTAAAGATTAGCCCATCCTCTTTTGGAAAGCTCATCCCCAAGTAGCTTTTCTCCATAGAAAATAAGGTTCCTCTGAATCTTGTTTGCAGGGATTGGAAGAATACATTTTTATTTGGTATATCTTCTACCAGTTAGGCCTTAGAGCTGCTTTTCTTTCTAGCTTACTAAGGGTTTTGCAAGAATGAAAAATCTCTTGGTTTCCTAAGAGCATCTTAGCCAACACATGGGAGGAAAGCCTGGCACTGTGAGACAGGGCGGAAAAAGCTGAGACAGGATTTGCTGCTTCTTTGAAACTATCCCTTTTTAATTGTCCAAACAGCGTTTAAAAGAAAATCTCTATTATTCTCTATCTTCTTCCAGCATTAAAATCCTGTATAATCACTTTTCTTTCTCAAAAAGAATAGGGTGTGATTTTTATGGGTTTATTTTCAGGAGGAAGGGATAAATTCCAGATGTTGCTGGGGTACACTTTTTGCCTCTGTTTAGTGGCTTTCAGTAAACAGGCTGTGAGAGTTGGGGCTGATGTTTTTATTCCAGGACAAATCATCTACAATAAATCCCATCTGCCAACGGGGGAGTGTATCGTGGGTGTGACTGGGTGCAGTTAGGAGCTGATCCTGACTTTCCTGCCTTGCAGAAAGGCAGCAAAGGCTGAGGCTGGCCTGAGTGCTTCTTTAGGGTATTTGTCCTTGGTCCTTTAAGGTATTTGTCCTCCCCTTCCAACCTGTCTGCCAAATGAGAAACACCTTGCAGGGGTCTGGTCCCCTGCCCATGTGAACTCTGGTGTGGGAATGGGCACTAGTGCTCTGAACTGACTTGGTGCTTTTTTGGGAGCAGCTCTGGTCTGCAGGCAGCCCTGGGCAGAGAATTGCTGCTGCATTCTGTGTGGGGTGTCCAATTTAGCAGGACTCTTCTGGCCATGCTGCTGGTGAACCAGGCTCTTCTGGTGCTGGTGCGGCAGTCTAGCATCCAGACCATCCGTGTGCTGAGCACCACAGTGTGAGGTTGGATCCAGGAGCTGGGCTTTGGGAGCGAGCAGTCCTCCTTTCTCCCACAGCAAAGACTTGCCTTTTCAGTGCATGCAATACTTCTAGCTGCTTTTGGAGCCTTCTTGCAGAGTAAACCAACAGTCCTTTTCCAGCATGTGTTGCACACAGGCGTTGTGAGACAAACGTGGCAGCTCCATTCCCTGTTTCATGTTTTCACCTGTTTAGACTAAGTACATCTTTGTTTTCTTGGCAGCCTATTTGGTTGCACAAACAGTGTAAGACAAAACCACTAGCAGGTGTTGGTCCAGCCAGTATAATTACTGGTTCCTTGCTGCCGCTGCTGGTAGGCAGACAGCGTGAGCCACCCTTCACATGGAGTCGTCTGGCAGGATTGGGGCTGCAGAAGGGCTCCGGGCACTGATCCACAGGGAATATCCGCCGGCTGCTCAGCCATTCCTCTATCTCTTCCCTGCTGCCAGTTGCATAAAACCCCCCTTACATATCTGTGGAAGAAGGGAGGAGAGCTGAGGGAAGCTCTGGTCAAGTTCAAAGCACTGACTTTTAGTGCAAATTCTGATCAGCGTTTAAGAAGTTGGCAAAATGCATGGTGAAACCAGAAAGCAAAATGTGAGCGTGAGAGCCAGATGAGCTTGGAGAGAGGCGAGAAGCAGCGTCCTAAAATCCTGCCTGACTTCAGAGGGTTCAGGCTCACTTCTCCCACACATCGCAGGCCCCTGCCAAGCCATCTTGGGTGAGACGTCCTGTGCCAGAGCGACATGCCCATGTGTGCACAGGGTGTCACACAGCCTTCAACTCACAGGGCTGCAGGGAGAGCTGCTGCTTTCCACCCTTCTGGAAATTTAAATGGAGAAAAACTGATCCCAGTTGGGACAGCTTCAGGCACAGAGGTTCTTCTGCTCAACCTCTAACTTTCCTTTGGACTCTGACACCATTTGGGCTTTCCAAGCCTTCTTGGCCTCCAGTTTTTCTCAGACTCTACTTTTTCCTTGCCCTCCCAACCCTTTTGTGCCTCCTTTTTCTGTCAACCTCTGCTTTTCCTCTGGCTTCCCACCCCTTTTTGGCCTCCGGTTTTTTACAGCTTCTACTTTTTTTTTTTTTTGGCTTCCCACTGTTTTTTTCAGCCTCCACTCTTCTTTTGACCTTTTACTCTTTTTCAGACTTTTTGGGCTCTGTGCATCGAATTGGCTGTGGAGGAGCAAGGAGGAGTTCACAGCCTGTTGCCATATGTTGGTGTTTGGCTCAGCAGAGTTCCTTTCTTTTCTTTCCCATCAGGGTTCATGTGAGTGCCACTTCCAGAAGTCACTGGTGGGGTCTGGGCTGCCTGCACCAACGCAGGCGATTGCACAGTGCTTTCGAATGCCTCCTGCGTGCGAAGCATTGATTTTTCCATACATCTGAACTCGTTCCTCTAAATCAGCCTGACTTAAAATCAGTGAGCTGACTCTGAGCCTGTGGAGCTCAAGCTATTTAGCTGCTGCAGTAATTTAGAATCATAGAATAGAATCATAGAATCGTTTAGGTTGGAAAAGACCTTTAAAATCATTGAGTCCAGCCATTAACCAGCACTGCCAAATCCACCAATAAACCATGTCCCTCAGCACTACATCTACACATCTTTTCAATCCCTCTAGGGATGGTGACTCCACCACTGCTCTGGGCAGCCTGTGCCAGGGCTTGACAACCCTCCTGGGTAAGAATTTTTTTCCTTATGTCCAACCTAAACCTCCCCTGGTACGACTTGAGGCCATTTCCTCTTGTCCTGCCACTTCTTCCTTCGGAGAAGAGACTGACCTCCACCTCGCTCCAGCCTCCTTCCAGAGAGTTGTAGAGAGCAAGAAGGTCTACCATGAGCTTCCTTTTCTCCAGACTAAGCAAACCCAGTTCCCTCAGCTGCTCCTCATAATACTTGTGCTCTATGCCCTTCACCAGCTTTGTGGCCCATTTTGGACATGCTCCAGGAAGTTTTCGACCCTTAATCTTTTCTTGAGGTGAAATAGTTGCTTATCTCTGTCCTGTCAGGTGCATGGAAAGTTAACTTTTTGAAGTATTGTTTGAGAAAAATTATGTGTTAATGCAACACCTTGAACCTCCCTGTTCTTCTGTGCTCCTACCTGCAGCTGTGGCACTGGGAGTAGTGGGAGGAGTGAGTGCTGCTGAGGTGCGGCAGCCTTGGCTTGGTGTGTCTGGCAGCTAGGAGCCTTCCTGCTCTGGGTTAAAGGCCACTTTTATAGGCCAGTAAGACTCCTTTGGCACCAGACTGTGGCAGGTACTAATTAACACCAATTAACCATTATCAGTGACAGACAGCTCTTACGGGCTTCATAAAAAAAGTCTCATAGGCAGGTTTTTCCCCGGTGAAATCCCCTGTGGTTCTGCAGTGTACTTGCCCAGCCTGGCAGCCCGTCAGGCACCGAGGTTGTGCTCCTGGGCTTGGAGGGGATCAGGTCCTGTCATCCTATCAGTTTTGCAGAGAGTAGCGCACTGCTCACTGTTGGGCAAGAGAGAAGTCATGAGTTGTCTTTTATTCCAAACATTTTGCTGCTTTTTTCCTCACTTGAAAGTGTATCTGCTGAGCATTGCACCTGGGGGCTGGGGCATAATTTTGCTGTGGGTCTTCTTCAGCACCTCACAGCCTCTGCCTCCATTCTGGGGATGGGGTGTGAACACACCCTAAGCTTTCACCACGGCTCCGCATCATGTGGAGCTCAGCTATGTGTATTTGCAGAGGAGACAGCATATCACAAAACCCACCAGTGCTTTGAAGTGCACAGTGCTGCCCAGGGCCACGGACAGGCAATCTACCACAGTAGGATGTGGGGGGAAGGTCTCTGGGGTGGGCTCAGTGATCCCAAAAACTTCACAAACGTTCATAAGGTTTCAGCATGTCATCGGGCAAGTTGGTCACGAGTGCTGCAGGAAAGTGGTCCTGGGGAA
Organism: Galbula dea; assembly: GCA_013399015.1. NCBI lineage: Eukaryota > Metazoa > Chordata > Aves > Piciformes > Galbulidae > Galbula > Galbula dea. The sequence goes on along the minus strand of VWZX01001688.1, from coordinate 4,842,307 downwards.
GCCACGCGGGGAGGAACAGGACCTTGTGCTGCAACTTCTGTTGTGGGAAAAGCATGTGAGGTCGTTACTGGGAGCGGTGAGACCTGGCTTGTAGTGCTTTTGGTACTCCTGGCTACTGCAGAGGTGTTAGCCTTGGGTGCAGATATCAACCATGATTTGCTAGGGGGGAGGTCTTCAAGGATGAGTCCCCAAGAGGGACGCTGGGGTGTGTGTTGCAGCCGGTCGGAGGTGGCTCCCATCACTGACGGATGCTTTCTGTTTTTCTTTCAAATGTCTCCAGGCACTGAATGTTTAGGTCGCACCTTTCCAGGTAAACTGGGTAAGTGTTTCAAGAGTTGCCAAGATCTAATTTTACGAAGGCTGATTGCATGATTGCAGCTGCTGTACTATAAACACTCTGGTTACTCACTTGATGAAGTGGGTGGTACATTGCCTTGCCCTGAGAGCAGCAGGTACCTGCCGTTCAGGGTGCAGAGGGTGATGCAGTGATGTCTTCAGAGGCTGATTGTGCAAACCTGGTATTTTTTGTCTATCAATAGCTGCACTTTGGTAATCCTGGATGGGCTTTTTTTTTTTCTGCTGTTCAATGTAGATACATCTTCAAAAGCTGAATTTCTTTCCAAGAGAAAGAACGTTTCTTGTTACTCTGACAAACCAATGAGCAGCATTACACTGAGGGAAAAAAAAAAAAACCAAAACTTTCACTGTATTTTGTGAAAGTAGTTTGGAAACCTGAATCTTTTTAAGTCGTGGCATGCTGGACTTCTGCTGAGTGTGGCAGGAGCTGCTGATGTTCTAGGCAGACAAAACAAGGCATCAAGAGTCCTGTTGAACCAAGTTGCTCGATTTGAGCTGAATCTGTTTGCAAAAGAGCTCGTTCTGGTTTAAAAAGACATGTTGTGGCAATTATGTGTCTCTCTCTCTCTCAGTTGTGAGTTGAGTTTATGAGAGTACCTCAAAAGTAAGGTATCTTTCCTCAAATGTGGTGTCCCAAGCCTGCTGAGGAAGAACCAATTAAATAAAGTCTTAACAAGTAGTGTATAAATGATTTTAATAAGTAGCTAATCAATTGTTATAGAGCCTGGGAAGTCAATAGAGCTTATGACCTTGGCTTGTAACCATGCTCAGATCTTTAACATGCTTATAATATCTACAAATCATTCATTAGGCTTTTATCAAGCCTCTATTAGTAAAAGTCATAATCAAAAGAATTATTTCAGTTGCTTTGTTTTGAGCCTGATGGAACAATTTAGCAGCACAGTGAAATAGTCCTTGCTTATGCAAAAAAGCTGTAGGAGACCACTGGTCCCACCAGCAGTGTTATTGTAGTGCAGCCATCAGGCAAGGGAACAGCAGGAGCCCAGTGCTGGGAGCAGCCAGTGCATGCAGGCAGTCACAGCCCCTGTGCTGGGACACTCACAGCAGTCCATAGGGAAACTGTCCTGCAGCAGCCGGTGATCTATTTATATTTATTTTATATTAATGCCTTAAATGACAGATTTCAGCAAATAAGCCAGGTGGGCAGAGGGAGCCCCGGCATCACTGTGCTCTGAGCAGTGTAGCTTGGGGCATTTTCACTCTAGCAAAAGGTGTTTGCTGTTGTTCTAGTGTTGTAAAACTTGCACCCATTTTCTTGTGCTGCAATTTAGGGAAGCATGTGAGCAGAGGTTGTGTTCTTGCTGTGCTGCTCTTCCTGCTTTCCCTTGTCTTACCTGTCCTATTTTGTGTGTATGTTTGTGCCTGAGGGAGGGAGGCAAAGATGCAAATGAAAACATGTGGTTTTCTTAGAATATAAATAACAGAAAATTAAATATAATTTTTTTGTTGTTGTAGAGTTGTTCTCTCCAATCTCCAGTTGCTTGCACCTTTGCCACACTCTTGTACTCTTCTGGGGTTTTTTGTATTACTAGATGGATACTATTTGTAGTATGATGTAGGACACTTTGATCTTGCTGTTAGCTTAACTGTGTGCCCAGTGAGGAGCTTTGTTTGCAGACATTGGTGTAGACCCAGAAAATCTCCCTGAGCTGCTGCAAGCCGTGATCTTCCAGATTTGGATGCCTCTATTGGATTGCTTTTATTGTCTGGATCCTTGCCTGCAGTTCCAGCCTGGGCCAGTATTGCCAGACATGGGCACCTCGACTGCCTGCTTCCTTCTGGAGTGGCCTGGTGCTGCCTGCAGAGCTGAGACCCCAGAGAAGTGCCTGTGCCCATGGCCATGCACATGGTGGGTCAAAGCAAACCCTGGGCAGGAAACACCACCAAGACCAACTCAGAGGAAGTTTGGCTTTCATTGTGTCTTTGAGTTTTTAAACTGTTCCACCATCTTCCTGATAACTCCTGGATGTCTCCAGTGTGGGTGCCAGACTCTTGAATTTCAGTAGATGATTTGTGGATGTCTCTAACATGCTGAGAGGAGATCGGTTTGGCTGAGCTGCAGCCTTTGCCCAGAGCTGTGAACCAGGGCATGGTCAGGTGTTGCCATCCTCCCCATGGGGAGCAGAAAAGAGTGCTGCAATTTCTGCTGTGTTTTGTGTCAGCTCTCCTGCTCCTCACAGAGGGTGGCTGGCAATGGGTACAAAGGATGAAGAGGAGATGCCCTAACCAAGGAGCCACTCTTCCAGTTTAGGAAGAGTTGGAAGTCCTCGAACTCCATAAATCAAAGGGCAGGATGGAGGGTTTGCACAAAACAGAATTCACAAGGCAAAATACATAACTGGCTGAAAATGTGTGGTCTACTGATTTCTTAGAGGTTTGAGTGAATTCTGCCTGAGTGGACACACAGACCTCCCCTGTTTCCCAGAAGCTGGGTCACACTCTGTATTCACTGCAGTGCTCCCCTGTGTTCTTTATTTTATTGTTCTTTAATTTATTGTGGGTTTGGGCATTTTGTCATATTAGTTGAAATGGGTTTGTTTCCATAGCTGCATACTGCTGACAAAATCCCAGTGTGGAATCTCTGTCTCCCTGTGCATGTGTACCAAAAATAAACCACATGTAGTTGTCAGAAGATGAGCTGGTGCCATGGCAGGTGCCAAGCTGTGAGGAAGTTTGGGCTGGACCTTGCTGAGGCTGCAGGTGTGTGGCATCTTGCCCTGGTGCTACCATGCAGCATCCTGCTGTAACCACCAGCTCTACAGGCAGCATTGGTGCCTGGGAGGCCCTCGGAACCTGGAGCATCTGGGGAAGGAGTTGCTGCAAGAGGGATGATATTTTGGAAAGTGGAAAGTGTTGGAGGCAGGGGAGAAGCAGTTCTCTGTCCCTCACTTTTTCTTCAGGTAGAGAGGTGTGGATGTGGTAGGGTGTGTTAGTGAAGGATTGGTATAAAGTGGCTACCAGGATGATAAATCTCCTCTCTTGCTCTGAATTCAGTTTATTCACCATTAGCTGTTAATATGTCACCTCATCAGAAGGGGGTGGGCTTTTAATGGCTGTATAAACTGTCTCAGCTGCTGGGGCTGTTTTCGCTTGGCTTCAAGCTGTAACTCTGAAGGTCCTGTTTAGGGGTGACAGAAGGATGGAGAGGCCTCTTCAGGTGGTCGAGGGGGCTGCTTGTTGCATGCAGAATTGCAGGTCCCATGTAGAGTGGTGCTCCTGGCACACCAGTGCCACCACCTCTGTGTATGTGGGTTCCTCTGGTTTCACAGTCTGTAAAAAGCTGGGTTGGAGCACATCTTTTGGTGGAAACCCCTTTTTATAAGAAGTAGTTAGCTTTCCTTTGGGAAGGGTGAAACTAACGGGTTTTGTTTTGCCAGAAGTTGCTGATCTGCAGGTCAGTGTGTTTTGGTGTGGGACCAGCTCTGCTGTCTGCCAGGACAGCTTGGGGCAGGTGCTGCTCCTGCTGCCTGCAGCAGCGTGGTCAGGGCATGGCCAAGGGCATGGCTGGGGCGTGGGAGCATCCTGGGGAAAATCTTGTTCTGAGGATGCTTGGGGTCAGCTGGCTGGAAGTGCTTCCCCTCACTGCTCTGCCAGGAGTGTCCTTAAACCCCTGCTGCTCACTCTTCTTTAATGCATCTTTTTAAGTACTGGGTAACTGTTTTCTTTCTGGCAGAGATGAAGGAGGGCTTTTAATAGCTCTTTTGTTTTCTCTTGGTACAGTTTCCTGGCACTAACCTGCCTTTAGCTCTAGCATTTATTTAGGGTATTTTTACTTTTATATGTGGGGACCAACAATAGTGAGAAGCCAGGGGGCTTGTCCAGGGTCACACAAGAAATACATGGTAGTCCTGGGTCTTGACTTCAGCTTTTCTGAAAGTTGAGCTGATCTCTAGGTTTGGCAGAGAGGGAACACCTTGGTTTTCTCCCTTTTAACTGAGACAGGCAGAGAAAACAGAAAATAAAGGCTCTGTGGAAGGAAGCATATGGTTTTTTGCTCTCTCCTGTTGATGATCTGCATGAAACTGGAATTGCAGGATGGTTGCATTTGGGAGTTTGAGGATGGTATGTGTGAAATACATGGAGGCTAAGACAAACCCAAGGCCAGTCAAGCTGAGCTCTTTCATCTCCACTGGGTCCAGCTGCGCTGGAACTGGAGGTGCCCCAAAAGCTGCTGTGGAACCCAGTGTCAGCAAGAAGGCTGGGCTCTGCATGGCCTCTCTCCCTCCCTCCCTCCATACCCTGGTGTGTTCTGGGGGTGATGCTGTCAGTTGCTGCAGCTGGGGTTTGCATCACTGCTCCTGTCCCGCAGAGCCTGTGTGCCTGCCTTGTCTGAGGCAGCCCCTCTGTGCTGGCAGCACAATACTTTCCTTCACTCCCCATCAGACTGGAGGTCTAGACACTCTCTCTGCCTTTTGTTGTCAAGGTCACAGGTTAGGGAGCGTTCCCAGCTCCTTTTCCCTCCGCTGGTCAGGAATCCTTCCCAGAATTGGGTGCTTCACTGGGGTCTGCAGTGGGGACCCCTCCAGAGGGAGTCACCCTGCTACCCAAACACACTGAGATTTAAAATTATTGTGGCAGCTCCCAAAAAGAAATATGCTTTTCAGATGCAGAGGGAATCACCCCCACTCAAGTTCTTGCAGGCACAGATGCTCAGCTGACACCAGCTAAATAGAAACCTTTTAGCCCTTGCCAGTAAGTCTAGAGCAAACTGCCAAAAAGCATCGAGGACCAAGACACAAAACGAAGTCAGGCTTGAGCAAAGTACTTACAAATGAAGGATGGAACTGATGTGCTCTGTCACTTGATTTTTAGCAGGAGATGCTTCAGTCTAGGTGTTTTGTTAAAATACAATGGTGGAATTTTAAAGGTTTTCAGCAGATACAAAGCAAGTAAGTCCCCTAGCAACAAAGGAAGGGGTTTTTTCCCTTAATGCAGACTTTTTTGACATGAAGCATTTGTGATTCCGCCCCCCCTCCATTTAAAGCAAAAATTAGTTTTGCTGAAGGAGACATTTTTAGACATATTCAGAGATGGGACTTGAACCCTTGATGTGCATCTACTTGTTCCTCCAATCCCAGCCTGGCTGAGTGGTCCTGCAGCTTCAGCCTTCACCTGGCCTGGAGGATGTCTTGTGCTGCTGCTGAGGAGAGCAGCTCCTTACCTGGAGGGTTAGAGGGTGGGAGGTAAAGGGGAGGGAGCCATTGATAGATAAATAGGTAACAAGTTTCTTGGACGGTTGTGTCCTTTTTTTTCTTTTTTTGTCTTTTCTGTCTTCCTGGCAGGAAGACATAACAAAAAATTGGCAGGTTCATACTTTTTATTATTGAATTAAATCTATTAAATAATAACTGCAAGCCAAAACCTGAAATCACTATTAGGCAGTGCTCTTAGTGAAGTGAAATGCTTCTGGATCTGGCTTGCTTCTGTATTTTGTGTGTATCTGCATGTGTATTATGTGTGAAGAATGAGTGTATGCAGCTCAAATAGAGGTTTTAAATAGAAATAACAGTGACAGCTCTTTCTCCATGAATCCAAGGCTATTATGTGTCTGGCTCTCACCAACATGAATTGCAGAGGAAGTTCATATAAACTCCATGGCTGATTGACAGCTGCACAGCCTCAGTGAGTTCGAAGCCTGGACTCTCTTGAGCTGAAGCGATGACATTTTTTCTATGTCTGGTGATTTACCTCTTTGCAAAGGGTGAGGGGAAGCTGAGGGAATGTGTTTCCCACCCAGGTCCTTGCACTTGAAGTGCTGATGCAGGGATAGGCACTAGCTGCTGTTCAGTGTTGGCATTGCCTCCTGCCCTGCCAAGGTTTGGTGGTTCTTTGGTCTTGCTAAGGGGTTTGATTCTGGAGTAGCTGAATAACATGAATCATGACAACAGAGGCACACAGGGTGACTGCAGCTGAGCATTCACTGGGGCACTTGTTTTATCCTTATGGCAAAATCCACAAGGTCAAGGCTTGAACTTGTTCCCTAAAGCTTTATTGGTGGTCTCAGATACGTTCACTCTCAGCTGAATGTCACTCTTGTGCTGCCTGGGGGACACAAGCTATCCTGCTGTGGTGATGGGAACACCTCAGCTGGGCAGGGGGTCAGCCACCCGCTCTGTGCATCCCTGGAGGGGCTGTGCTGCAGAGTCCAGTGGGCCAGGTGGTGTCATGCCTGGCCAGTGTCATGTCTGCAGCTCCTAGGGATAAACCTGTGCCTTTCACCCCTGTGAAAATCCTGGTACATTGTGGGGAGCAAAGTGCACCTGTATGCACCACAGCAGTGGGAACTGTTTGGGGTTAATTTCTCTGCAACCCTGCAGTGCACTGAATGATGCTGCTTGTATGGAGTGTGGGGGGAAATAGTGTTCAATTAAACTCTCCATAAGGGAAGAAAAGCATCCAGCCCCGTTCCTTACTGCTCATTTTAGTAATTTCTTCCAGATAACCTACACATCTGTGTCAGTGCAATTAAAGCAGAAATTCTGTCTAATGAGCAGTTGGAGCCCTTGGGCTATTGCAGAATGAACAGTGAAGTTGGAAACAGTCTTATTAAAATAATAATTAAGAAACAAGGGTGGGGAGATGTGCAAACGAGGTGGTGGTGGGATGCTGTAGGGTGAGGAGCAGTCAACACAGTATTGAACTTCCAGGACTGACCCCCCCCACCCTCCAGAAGCAACTGTATGATGCGATTGGACCCCAGGGCTGGGTACATCCCAGTCCCCCTCCCTCACCAGAGGCATCTGTTCATGCCATGTCACAACAAAACATTCTTTAAAAGCCAGGCTTACACTTTGTTAAAGGTGCTGGCAGGTAGGGTAGCTGCAGGGGCACTTTCCACCATGGGCAGCTGTAGCCATCCTGTTAAGCCAGATCAGCTATTTTGCATATATGGTTTTTTGGAGATTTTGGTTCTCCAACAGCTGATAAAGCTCAGGAAGGGAGGAGAATGTGTCTTGTGTTAGACAGGATTATATCTGGTTAAGCTTTTTCCAGAAAGCTGTCCTCTCTCAGTAAAAAAAACCCATGCTGTGCACACCCACATAGTTTGCTTTAACTTTTCTTTCTCTCTTGCTCTCCTGAGGACAGTGGCTGCCCAGGCTGAACTCTATTGGTGATGAAGACTGGCCAGTTTGTCTCATGTGAGATTGATTATTGTTTTGCTTTTAAGTAAATAAAAAAAAATACTTTTCCTTGTTAACCCTTGGAGTTATAGCAGTGTCTTTCCCTAAGTCATCATTTTATATCAATAAATCAATTGATACTTGGAGCTGCCTTCTTCAAACTTAATACACTCCTATTTAGGAATGCATGTGCTGCAGAAAGCTAGTGACATCTCAGATTAACAAAACAAATTTAAAAAAGCAAATGCCATAAAGAAAAAAAAAGGCCAAAGAAATCCCAGTGGAATGATACACTGGAATGATTTTAGTGGGATTTATATCTATGAGCTCTGGGGTTTTGTGTTTTGGTTTGTTTTTTTTTTTCTTTTGAAATGGTTGTGAACCAGAGTGATTACTTATCATTTTCATTTTAACTGCATCTGACAAATCGTTTTAGATGGAGAAAGCAATACTGCATCTTTAAATGGCTACTCTGTCAGCGCATCTTGCAGGGCTTTAAATGCCCTTTGTTATCGCAGTCTAGACAGGACGCAGGCAGAATATTTGATATGTTATAAGGCAAAGATTTGACAAGGTTGAATTAATTTAGTGGCTTATTTAAAACTGAATTTCAAAACATTTTTCCTTACAAACTTGCCTTTCTCTATCCTATTTTTTTTTTTTTCGAAGTTAGTACAGTATGTTTCAACTGTTTAGACTGGGAGAGGAGACATTAGCTTACTGCAGCCTGCAGTACTTTAATTGCCCTTTTTATGACTGTCTAGACATCATGCAGATGCATGTTTGTGGTGAGAAGACATTTCCCCCTCTGGTTATACGATAGTCTGAAACCTTTACATTGCCTATCTCCTTACCCCCTCTGCCTTGGAATGTGCTTTGCTCCTCCATCTCTGAAAATCACTTCTTCCTCTGTTTTAATTTTTTGGAGGACACTTCAGCCCCCACTTTATTGTTCTTTTCTGCATGCTTATTTGCAAATGCTAATGGTTTCAGGGGGAATGAAGGTATGTGGAGCAAAAGGCTCTTGGAGGCTCAGGGGCAGGTCGGGCTGCGGGACCCACGGCTGAGGGCTGGCTGTGTGAGATGTCCTGTGTGTACCTGCAGCAGTGCACTCCTATGGCTCTGTTTGTTTGGGTTCCCCATGCCATAAGAGCACAGCCTTGCAGGCCGGCTTTAAGAATGAAGATATCAGCAAGGTTTGAATGGGTTCGGAGTTTTAGTTATGCAAATAGGATGCATTAATTAACCCCGTTGCTATAGCTACTGCTTTATTGTTAAATGCAGTGAAAAGGGGACAGGCTGTGTCCATGGATAATCCTCCCCTCGGCTCTTTCCCCCTTCCCTGTCCTCCCGCCGTCGCCTCCGCCTCCGTGCGGGGGCAGCTGTCGCTCCCCGGCCCCGCCGAGAACCCCCCTCCCGGGCCGAGCATCCCCAGCCTGCGGGCAGGTGACTCGCCGAGGCGGCTTGAAAAGCCAGGCTAGAAATCGCCGCCGCGGAGGGGATGGGTGAGCTGGAGGAGCTCCTCCTCCAGCCGCTCCTAAACCCCATTGTCGGGGCTGACCTCGGGGGTCGGCTCTGCACTGTCACCCCGTGTCATCAATCTGCCGTCTGGGGACGGGACGGGGGTGCTGGGGACAATGAGGCGGGCAGGAGGGACGCAGATGTGCCCGGGGATGGGGGTGCTGGGCTCGTCCCGCTGCGGCCAGGCGAGGGGAGATTATGGGAACCCAGCCTTGCTCTCGACTCCATATCCATCGCTGCCGGGTTTACATGGGAGAACAGCTTCTCCTTTTGCGTGTCCTTAAAAACTCACCAATGCAAAACGCTGCAACAAAAAGTAGACCTTCCAGCAGATCTGCTGTAGGAGTTAAAACCTTTCTCAGGCTGTTGCTACAGCTGAGATGGTAGTAAATGTATTACCTCTAATTTTGTCAGATTTGGGGCGTTTTTATTCACCTCCCCCATTCACTCTGTGTGTATATATAAATATAACATTTTTTTCCACATATGTGTGTGAGAGAATGCACAAGCATTTGCTCCCATCTGGTGGTGTTCAGACCAGTTCAAGAAATGAACTTGAATATTGCAGTGACCAAACCTTGTGTGTGTGTCTGGGCATTTGCATGCATTTTGCATATGGGTTTTCGGGTTTTTTTGCAATGCATAATTGTGCCTGTAACTTAAGATTGCCTTTGTTCCATAGGAGTAACCTGCCTTGTGAAAGGCCACTCCTTTTGTAAGCAAAAGCTGCAAAACGATACAGAGGATAAAGTCACTTAAGAGGAGACACAGAAGGGAGAAGTGTCCTGATCAGCCCTGGACAGGGCTGAGGAAATCCGGTCACAGTTACAGCCCTGTCATGACTTGTTTGACTTTGGCCAACTTGCTCAATCCGTGTTTCGACACCAGTCTGCGAGCTGGCTTGGGGCAGCCCCTGCAGCCCTGCTGCCTAGGGCACATGTTCCAGAGCCCCCAGGGGAGCTGCAGCACTGTGGCCTCGGGACAGGGGCTTAGTCCCCAGCACTACTCCCAAATACCCATGGGCTCCTCAGGGGTGCATCTGGTTGATAAGCAAGGTAGCACTGGGGGGAGCCGTGCAGATTCACACAGGAGGAGCAGAGATTCTATGACTCGTGGTGTTCGATAGCTTCTCTGTGCCTCCACCACTGGGCACTGGGTATGGGTCGATGTGTGTTGTGCTTGTGGCAGGGAGGCATGAGTGTTGCTGCTTGTCTGTATGTCCCTCTCAAGGTGCCCCTGCTCGAGTGCTGGTCCCGCAGGGCCCTGTGCTGCGGGTTGGGTGCAGGCACTGGGGCACTTGAGGTGTAGATAGCTCTGGTGGGGCAGTGGCCCAGTGTTTTGTGAATTGGCCAATTGATGGTTTCCCCAGTAATAAGTGGAAATGGAAACTTTTTACAGGACAAACAGGGTGGAGGGATGTGGAAATGCACATGAGGGAGGGAGACTCGGTAAAGCTTGTTTATATAGCATTCAGCTGCAAGAAGCTGTGGTCCGTGCTGCTGACAGTTACAAACCTCCATCCCTGTACCCACGTGCCATTAGTGCTGGCTCTTGTGGGGTAAGGAGTCCAACACAGAGCAGGAAGGCCTGTGCCATCTCACCGCTTTGCAGGCGAGGAGAATGCTTTGCGGCTGCCTTCCTTCCTTTCTGTGTGCACCACAAATACTGGATCCTCGTGACCTGCCAAATTAAGGTTGCCTTCTTTGGATGGGCGTGGTGACTAATGAAATGCATGTTCCTTAGTGTCTCCACAGCAGCAGGAGGAGGGAGCTGCTGGCAGCGGTCGGTGGCATGCACCAGGAGCTGTGGTGCAGACGTGGCTGTGGCTGATGGTGAAGCTGCAGGTGCCCCATTGATGTGAGGTGATTCCATCGCAGCGGGAGACAGGGCTCAGACGAAGTTAGAATTGGAAACCAAATTCCTGTAATTGCTGTTAGCTTTCTGGAGAGGTGGCAAAGCCCTCCCTGGATGGAGCACTTGCTCTCCTTGGAGCGTCCGCGACTGGCAATTTGTCTGTTGAAACAGATGTGGGCAGTGACAAACATCTATTTCTATAACTAGAAACAAATTTGGTAATTGCCTCTTTCAACAGGACTTGCTCAAGCAGGAAATGAAATTCCTAAATGGCAGTTAGCAAAAGTATTTATAGCTAAGTTCATAAATGAGATGTGCTTTCCTTTGTCATGAGCTTCTGCTGGGTGGAAGTTAAAAAAAACCTGTGGTAGCAAGCCACATATTGATCAGAAGTGTTTCCAAGGTATACGAAAGTACTTATTTATTAATGTATTTATTTTTACTAGCTGTAGAAATACCCCTGACAAACAAAACCTCTTCAGTCTTTCAGGGTCAGCTGGCAGGGTTTGATCCAGATATTGTGGACTCTGTTTTTTCACTGATTTTTTGGGTAGGTTTTTTTCTGGTTCATGCTGTTTGTGAATGCAAATGGTAAATTCTTGTTCTGTGTCCCTGTCTGGATGCTCGTGTTCAAGGGCGTGGGTGACACACTGCCCTTACCTCTTACTCCAGGCCTGATGCAGTCATGCTGACTCTTGGGGAGCAGGACATGCTCTGATTGGTCTCAGCTTGGTGGGGGCTATGAGTGTTCCTCAGTATTTTCTAATGAGCAAGCAAATTTACCTATCTTTTAAGTGCAAAATCAAAATTACTTTATTCTTTTAATCTGGTTTAGCTGTCCTTACCCTTGGGAGTAACTTCAAAAGCAATGTACTCCTTCCAGCCATCTTGGTAGGCTGGGATCAGGCTTACTGTGCATAAAGTACGTTGTCTCAAAATCCTGGAAAAAGGGAGGGTGGGAGAAATATGCGCAAAAAGGGAGAGAAGGGGGTGGCCTATGCAGGATTTTAGAGAGTCTGAGCATCCCAAAGAACCTCATTAGTTCTCATTGTCCTGAGGGAGCTGGTTAATGTCTTTAGGAATTTCTTTAAACAAGTCTTCAGTTGACAGGTCTCTGCTCAAAGCCAGGATATGTCCCAGCTGAACGAGCTGCTGAGCCCTGCTTTCAGGGTTGCCATTTTCATGTAAAAGTGGAGTGCTGCCATGTCCATCCTGCCCTTTTGGCCCTTGAATGCAGGTCCTGCTTCCCGCAGCTACCACTGTGGCCATGCTAGCTCAAGAAGGTTGCATTTTAAGAACAGGCACAGTGGCGTGAGCAGGACAGTTACTGTGTTTTAAGGACTAAAAAATGTTGAGGCCCAGCCAGTCTGATACCTCAATGTCTGTGAGCATGAAATGAGCCCATTTCCTTTAAAACAAACAAAAAAAGGGGGTGGGGGTGCAGGATGAGGCCATCATTTGCCAGTGACTCAGAGGATGTGGTACTTGATTACCCAAGGTGAGAAATGAAGAAAACCAACTTTATTAAATGCACAGTTATGGACCAAGGATCAACATGAATGTGACTTCTTGGGACCCAATTTCCAGCAGTGTTTCTTCTCAAACTGGCTCCTTTTCTGAGTCCCATTTGGTCTCTGCCCTCCTGCCCCTTTCTCAGCCTGCTATCAGTAGCTTTCTGTTATTTTTGTTTGCTACATCAGAACCAGCCATGTTTACTCTGGAAAAGCAATTTAGCTGTGAACTGTATTGATGATGCATGAAGCAGGGCCAAATCCACTGGGCTCTTCTAGGCTGTCTTGCCTGATCCTGCTCTCTGATGCCCTGGTGCTGCTCATGCAGCTCCCCAGCTTCAAGATGCTGCTGCTGAGTGCCAGCAGTGGCAATATCAGTATCACAGTTGTATTCTGTATCTGTCTCCAGTACTTCCCATGCTGCCCTGTAAACAAATACAATTGTTGACAATCTGATGGACACTTTGTATGTGGTTTTATGGAGGTATTATTTAGAAGATAAATGTAGCAGATGCTAATACACAAATATTGCTTGGTCTGAGATGACCTAACAGATGCGTGGTGGAGAGTGAGTAATCTGCCATCTGAAGTTCTTTGTTCTTTCATCTCTTATTCCTTGTCCATAGTCTCCAAGAGGGAGAACATTGGTCTCTTCACCAAGTGGAACTTGGCATCTGGTGGATGAAATGGCCTCTGTAAACCAGGAGCAGCGTTCAGTGCTGCAGCCTTTGGATTCCAGCTGCTGCCTGGAGCTGTTTTGGGATTCTTGCTGAAATTAGAGCAGTTCAAATAAAATGTTTAGCATAGTGGGCACATCCCTTTTCCAAGCAGTGCTGGGAAGGATGTGCCAGGACGGAGTGCTTGCACTGGGTCTGTGTTCCTGCTGTACCAGGGCTTTTTCCTCCCATGTTGTACATATAAACTGGGGATGGTGAGGAGCTGCACCCACCACCCCAGTCCCAGCACTGACCCTGCTGCCTCTCCTGTCGGATGATGCAGAGTCTGAGCCCCGGCAGCTGCTCACTGAGGAGTTGAGTTTATTCCCATCTAAAATCATAGCTTGTTAGAGTGACTAGATTCAGGTGTTTCTCCTCAAATTCACATTCTTTAGCCTTGAGTAGAAAAAATGAGGTCCACTCTGGCTACATTGCTTAACTTGCATCCTTTTGTAGAGGCTTTGATGAGCATCTGGCATAATGACCACTGGACTCAATTCTGCTGGGTTTAACTGTTGGGCTTTTCTAGGGAGGCACATGCTACTCCAAAGTGCGCCCTAATTTTGCTGTAACATCTATCCCCTGCTGTCCTAAAGTGTGTTTGCAGCTGGTAAGCACAAATGCAAGCTCTTGGTGCAGGCAGGGCTCTAAACTGAGCATGAGGACCAGGCAGAACTCAGGCTAGCTCTGCGCACCCTGCTTTGGTTCAGGCCTGCTGCAGACCTGTTCAGTAATGTCAACTCTGGCCTTTCTGGTTCTTTGCTTGCAAAAGACAGTGTGTTGGTATCTGTAAGGCAAGGCAGTACAGGGTGTCCTCAGCTTTCATTTTCCAGAAGTGATTAGAACTTGTTTTGTGCTCTAGTTATTGGGGCATGCAAGGTAGTGGTAGGCTTTCAGCTATTCATGGCAAGGACTGTCCTTGAGTGTCTCCTTGTTCTCAATGGTGCCTCTGGGCACTGCTGAAGCTGTGGTGCTCTGAAATGTCAGCGAAGACCAGGAGGAGGAGTGGGTCAAGCTGTCAAGTAGCTGACAGAATGGATAAGGGTGTCTCTCCTCCTCCTTCTCTGCCCGCTGGTGCCCAAGCCCATGCCCTTGCTGCTGCCTTCGGCCAGAGATGTGTGTGCTGAGAATGGCTGAAAGTCAAAACCATCACTTCTGCTGTAGGGCAGTGTCTCTGCCTACCCATTGCCAATAAGTTTTGCGCAAACATGGCAGCCTAGGTCTGTTGGAGAAAATGCTGGCTCATACCTTTCTTCTGCCTGTCAAAGCCCCTGGGTGAGTAGGGGAGCAGGCAGGGACCTGTGGACCAGCAGCTGAGAAAGATGCTTGCTAAAGGATGCTGATGAAGCAGCCCAGGTTTTGGATGCTGACAGACACTTACTGATGCTGGAAGAGGGGGACCTTGGTCCGCTCTATTCCAAGACTTGTTTTCCATCTGCTTTTTGAGGAGCTGTACAGGCTTGCTGAGAAGCTTTTAAGGTTCCTGGCTTGAAACTGTTCTTGGTTGAAATCCTTGAGCATCCCTGCTTGGTGTCCTACAAAGCTTGTAAGTGCAGAATTTGGGGAATCACAGGCAGGGAAGAAGGATGCATGGATGCCTTTCAACTCTAAGCTCCAAATTATTGCCAGCACCAGTCTGATTTGGACTTCCAGTTCTCCACACCACCTTCCTGCACATGCTCAGTCGAAAAGTAGCTGTACCCTTATTTATGTCTTTTACATGCTTTTTTTTATGTAACTAGAGCACTGCCATCGAGGGCTACAAGGAACCTGTTCAAACAGAAGATGCCCAAGGGTGGGGGTGGATGAAAAGATGAGAAAATTGGGAGGAGAGGGAACTGCAGTCAGGGCTGTGCACATCTCTGCTGCATCTTGCTCTGAGTCATGCAGACAGGGCAGGATATCAGAGGTGTTAATGGAAAATCAGGGATGAAAGTGCTTGATTCAGATTTGTGAACACTTTTCATTGATTCATCTGCTTAATTTTACCATGTCTGGAAAGAGAGTGTTTGTGTGTGTGGAGACCTGCCTTTCTTAGGGTGTGTGTGGGGTGTGCATGGAGGATGGAGCACTGCAGTCAGTTGAACTTACCCTAAATACCCAGGGCTTACAGAAGAAGCTGGGACATGCAGTGTGACATTACAGTGCCACCATATTTAGCCAACGATAGGCAGCAATTCATTTACGGCTTTCATAAGCTTGTGGACTTGACTGTCCCCAGTCCCTGGGGGCTGTGCTGAAAGCCATTGCTGCTCACAAGACACTGCTGCAGGACAGTCCCACCTCAGCTGTCCCACTCGATGTCATTGTGGGCTCTTGGCTGGAATCTCTTGAATCACGGTGCTGAGTCACCCACGTGAACCAGGCTCCATAAATAACCACAGGCGCTCCACAAAGCATCCATGCACGGCCAGAGCGGAAAGTGCTGCTTCACAGTTGGAGCAAGGGCTCTGGAGGCAGAAAGCAGGATGCTTCTCTCAGCTCCACTTTCTCTAAGCATCCCCTAGCTCATTTCACAGTTAACAGGTACCCTGCAGACACCCCACAGGAGGCATGTGTTCACCCAAGGGTTGGTTGCTGGCAGAGTGCTTGGGTGCCCTGTGCTGTGGATTCCCTTTTCACGCCAATGTGTTTGTGCCCAGTAATTGCTTCCTGTTGCCGGTAAGCAATTTGGATCCATGCCCACACCAAGGATCGTGCTCCTCCTGCACGTGTTCCTTGGCAAGACTGAGTCAGAGCTGGGTCTCATTCCTGGGCTGAGTGACACAGGGAAAGACTTTGTCCCCCAGCAGTGGAAGGGCTGGGAGCTGGGCTTAGCACTTGGCAGCTGATCTAGGTGCCTGGGGTCAGGGTGAGCAATCCTTCACCTTGCCATGCTGCATCTCCCATGCCAGGCTTTGCTCCATCTGCTTGCTCTCTTTGGCTTCCCAGAGACTTTAATTACACCATTCCCCACTGCCAGCAACCTGTATCTGTACACAGACTTCATCCATAGGCTACGGCTCTGCCACTGGAGTGGGGATGGAGGCTGTGGTGTGTCTTGCTCTAAACCCTGCATGGGCATCTGCAGCCCCTGCTGGGGTGGTCAAGGGTGCTGCAGAGGCACAACACGGCCAGGGGACTCAAACTACCTGCCATTGGAAGTTGTCCTTAGGCTGTGCCTTCTGGAAGCTAGAGAGATGCTGCCTGGGGTGCAAAACCTGATCTCTGTGTACTTCAACAAGAAAGTTAGAAGAGTCTCAGTCTGTTTCTGCCTGGTTTGATGAGGCTTGTTAGGCAGTAGGAGGAATCTCTCTACAAAACCATCCCATTCAGTCTTGATGTAGAAGTGTGTGTTGGAGAAAGTAAAGAGCAGAGGTGGAGGCACAGTAAGTGGTGGGGTTCCGTGGCTTTTGTATTAGGCAATAACAGGATGTTTCTCTGGGAGCATAACTGACATTTAATTAAAAGTAGTCCTTATCTGTGGTGGAAAATGGCCAGTCTAGAAATTTCCATACAGCTGGGTTGCACAGCAACATCCCAGTGTAGACAAGGACTCTTGTCTTGGATCGCAGGTGTTTGTGGAGGGTCTTCACCAAGATGGACCTTGCACTGTGGTGGGCTAAAACCCAAGGGTGAGTCAAGCAGCCCTGCTGCCCAGCAAGGAGCCTAGCTGCTGGGAGCCAGTACCTGTGTGGGCACTGGTGGCACAGTGGTGACTCAGTGAGAAATGCTATTGCCACAGTTCCCTGAAACTTCTGAAAAAGCAAACTCTGCATTGTTCTGAGCCAGTTTTTAGTCTCCCTCACTCTTACTCACTTCCTTTTGGATTTTTTTGCTACATCAGTTTCTAGGTTAGGGGAGACCGCAGGAGATAGGCTTTCATTTTAAACTCATTTTTTGGCTTTTCTGTGACTTACCCTATTGCAGAGGTTGTGGCAGTGTTTCCCCATAGTGGTGGAGCTGTGCCCAACATTCCCAAAGCCTGATGAGAGCTTTTGCTGCCTCTGTTATCTCTTCTCTCTGTCAGGCACGTGGAGCAACCTCAAAACACAGTTTTAGGTGTATTTTCCCAGAGAGTGCTAATAGAACAAGTGATAATGAGGCTCTGATGCTGAGGGACCATTGTGGGAGCATCCAGAAGCTGAAGTTCATAGCCCATCGGTCTGAGGTAAAAATTAACTGATGGTTCATAAACTTTGAACAGCGAGGCTTGCTCAGGAGGCATCTCATCCTGTTTGGTGTGGAGCACGGTGTTGGGTTGCCTTGCATAGGGCTGATGTCTACCAGAAGATGAAATTAGCAGTAGGAGATTTTTCTCCACACCCTTAAGAGCATATTTTTGATAGTCCATGTGAGCCTGTGATTGGACTTACAGTGCTTGAACTGTCCTAGTAATCTGTTTCAAGTTAGAACTAAGGGGTTTTTACTGATAAAAATACCCAGAGGAAGTGAAAGTGAACATAGGAGAAGCAAAGTATTCTGCAGGGGATTCTCTGCTTGCTTTAATTTTGTCTCAGCAAAACAGACTTGGCTTTTAGCATGGTGCAGCACAGTATTTATGATGACTGGCATATATTTTTCAAAACTTTTTTTCTTAGGAACTGTGGCTAGTGCAGCTACATTTGTGTAGTATACCTGGCTGAAAGCAGAGGTCATCTTGACTGAGACCCTGCCTGAGAGCTTTTCTGTCCACTTGTAAATGGTAGCTGGAATACCCATAATTACTACAGCAACATGCAGGTGGTTTTGTTTTGTTTTTTTGGTTGGTTGTGGGGGTTTTTTATGCTTGCCAGTTCTTTGGAGCATTTGGAGCATTTGTCTCCAGCAGCGGTACTCTACAAGATGGGCATGCTCAGCCTCCAAATGCAAAGTAAGGAAGAGCATTAATAAAGTTTACAGTAAGCATTTTATGAGCTGTAATATAGCTGTAAAAAGAAAGGAAATGTGTTTTTCAAGTATATCCTAGCCTCAGCTCACTTGTGGCTGGTGTGCGTGTGTGCAGAGGCTCAGTACTCCTAGTATCACTGTTGACTCACAGCTCTCCTGCCTTGCAAAAATACTAATGAATTTTAAACCTGTGGGTGCTAAGCATTTTGTTCACAGGCTCTCAGAGAAGCTCTGAGATGCACCTTTTCACAGCCACTTCTGTTCAGCTGTGACCATGGTCTTCTGTGGAAGGAGTGGGGGCCATGCAGGTGAATGACAGCTACTAGCCAGCTATCATTCAGACAAGTTAGAGCCTTGTCTTGATGGCCAAGGCAGCAGCTCGGTGTGGGCAGCAAGGGCATGTGCTCCACAAGGTGTCTGAGCAGGAGAGCGACTGCAGCTTGTGTGTTACAGGGTCTGCAGGCTTTGGGATGCAACAGAGTCTCCTGTCATCTATTAATGTAAGGCTATAATCTACTCTGAAACTCCTATTCAAGGGCACATGTGGTTGAAAGTAGCAAGCGAGTAGTGAGCTTGAAGAATGGGATGTGACAAATGATTTCTCTTGCTCACGAACATCCAGCTTCAGGACTGGGAGAATCTGGGGGGAAAAGTGCTTAGCTGCAAAACAGTTGCACGCATGCTGACCAGCTCCCAGAGCAGCAGCATCTAGGCAGAAAATACAGGAAAGCAGGTTGTGTCACTGAAATGTGATGTCTGAACCTGTTAGTTTGAAACGTATTCTGGAATAAAAATTGAGCAAAATTAAATTAGTGTGACCTTACTTTGCATTTGGAGGCTGAGTATGCCCATCTTATAAAGCCGAGTGCATTTATAACACTTCCCTTGGGGAAAATTACAGAGAGAAATGGAATGAGGTCTCTTCTAATTGAAAAGTGACAATGATTAGGAAGCCAAATACAAAATGTGTTGAGTATTTTTTTTTCCTTGATTTGTTGTGTGTGTGTTTTTAAGAATACCAGTAGAATTATAAATGATGTGCTTTGCAGTTTGGCTTGTTTTTCATTCCCCAAAGGCTTTTTATTAGCATGGCAGCTGAATTGCACTTGTATAATAATGTATTAACTCAAAGTTTGTGTTCTTAATGATCTTTCTTCATTAGTTTGAGCTGCTTGGATAAAATCTTAACCAAATATATCCAGCTTTCCAGTGCATAGGTTTTTTTTCCCCCTTCTGCAAATGAAGCCCATGAAGGCAAGTTAAAACAGAGGGAGAGTCGGCAGAAACTTTGGTGCCTTGAGTGGGTATGAGTCTCTTGAAAAGCACAGATTGAACGTGTGGGACTTTTTCTGGTTTGGTTTGTTTTTTATTTTACTTTTTTCCAAAGGTCAGATTTGGCAGCATGAGTGTTCTTGGGATTAAACCTCATCTCAACCTACCTGACATGTTTGCTGCTAGGCACTGCAAGGCCGTGCTGCTTCTCACAGGCTAGGCTTGGGATAGAGCATAATTCAGGGCACTCTGTGCCCTCTGCTCTTCCCTGAGCTTCTGCTGGTGCAGAGGGCAGAGGTTCTTGGTGGGTTTGGCCTGCTCATGTATACATACAGCATTGGCAAGAAATGTTAGTTTCAGCAGCACTGCCAGAGAAGACGTAGGGACAGGCACATTTCTCTTGTACAATACTTAACCGTTCAAGCCCTTGTCTGTGTTGGGGGACAAGAGTAGATGTGTTCCGCTGCAGTGACTTTGCTTCCCTGAGCTAACAAAGGAGATGTGAGAAGAACAAGGCCATTGGCATGAAAGGGCCAAAGTCCTAAAGGGGGAGCTGATCAGGTTTTATCCTTCAGAATGTTAATTTGCAGCTTAATTGCTTTCCCTTCTCCCATGAAATAAGATATTTAAATAACCCAATTTAGAGTTTGAAGAGCAAGGCATGATGCATGGCTGAACACTACCTGTGCCTCCTGGCCTCACCTTGTGTTCCCTGGGGAAGTCCAGCCCATCTAGGTGACCAGCTCCAGCAGAACATGAGAGGGAGAGATGGGCCAGAAGAAGCATCTGTGCTGGAAAGCAGTGTCCGCTTCATTCTGGTAATCATACTGTGCCTTACTATTGCACCTCTTGGCAACTGTGGTGTAATACCCCAATTACAGGAGTCCCAGAGCCAGACTAAACAGCATTCCGGGCTGGATGGGGATGGATGAGATGCCATTGCGTTGTCCTAGATCATGACAGAATTCCCACCCTTTCTTCTCTTCAGGTTCTGCTCATTATAGGTCTGTACATGTCTGCAGGAAGCTTGGCTTAGGTCATTTGTAAATGACATGTCTGGTGTGTGTGTTCCTTCCTAGGAAGGAATTGGGACAGTCCTTCCTGATGGCCATAGCTTCACCTGTGTCACCAAAGTACTGTGACCAATTTAGCAATGTTTGGTTCATTTAAGGGACATCTCATCCTAGGAAAGGAACTTTTCCTTACAACTACCTTGGTCTTGGTTTTTCTCCAGAAATATAATCTCTTTTTAACAGAAAAGGAAGTTTTCCATCACTGATGTCATTTATATTTTTAATTGTGTTTGTAAGAAAACATGGCCAAAGCACATGCTGCATTTTGAGGCTAAATTGACTCATCTTCCTAAAAGTCTTGATTCTTTCTTGGGTTTTGTTTTGTTTTTTCTTTTCAGTAGTGGATTCTACAAAAAGCAGGCTCTGCACACAAGCTGGTGGCTGCTCTCCAGGCTGTGGGCTCTGCTGCCCACACGTAGGTTAGGCAGGGGGGCTCTGGGTTGGTGCCCCCCTCAGGTCTAGCTCTTTGTGGGTGACCTGAAGAGCACCCAGGAGATCTGTAGGGATGCCCATTATGCCTTTCTTAAATGGTATTGCATCATCCTCTTTTTCTGTCCCTTTAAGTTTTGATGTGTTTGTGTGTCTGGCTAATCTGATTTGTGTTTAGAAGAAATGAGCTCCTGTTTCAGCCTGTTCCTCCGTCACAGGGCACCCATGGCAGCTTTTGGGTCCGGTCACATGTCATTCCCATGGGCAAGCTGTGCTGCTTCTTAGGGGCTGGATCGTAAATTGTTGGGAAAGTGGTTTTTTCCAGGCTCTTCCTTCTCACAGTGGCATTTGGGCCTCTTGCTGGGGTGGCTGTGAGAGAGCCAGAGTTCCTCTTTTAAGAAGATGCCTTTAGCTAAAAGGCATTTTAAGGTAAAACTGCTTTGTAGTGTTTGGCTTTTTAATCCCTCTCTTCCCACTCCATGTACAGTCTTCTGGTTTAGGGGTGCTATAAGAATATGGGCTTCAAGTCACTCATACAACCTAACTTTTAGGTGACAGATAAGGCTTCTGCTTTCAAAGCATGACTCTGCTCTTTGCAGGTGGTGGGCAGAGCTGGTTAAGCATTTTGGGCAATGGCAGAAATAGCTGCTGTTTAGCAGAATGAGCTCCAAGGTAACTGGCAGCACTCACCACCTGGACTGTTTTCTTGACATTTATTTGCTTTTACTGGCACTTAAATGCCACCTGCCAGCAGAAAACTTTCCATTAAAAAGTAAAATTAAATTTGCCTGAGTCAGCAGAAGCCACCCCAGCTGGTCTGAGCAGTGTGATGCTGCCCTTTGAGGCGCAATGGATCTTACTGTGTATCTACAGATACATACGTGTGTGTGTGTCTATATAGGTATAATACAGATGGCAGCATCCATAATAGCTTAGGGCACAGTTTTCCAAAACTAGGTTTTATAGCTGTTCCTGTGGAGAAGCAGAAAAAAATTAAATCCTCAGAACCGTTGAATTTTGCTAGTCTGGCCTCTCCTTTATGATGAGTTGCTGCTGCCCAGTCCTGGGCACGGTGAGCCCTGGGCAGTGGGGGCATGAGGGATCTTGGAGGGAGCGACTGAGTGGTTTGGGGGTGGCATCTGCTTTCTGGGTGCTAAATGCATGGAAATAATGACCCCAGCACTACGTTTGCCTCCAGTACTCAATTTTCCATAGTCTCAGAGAGGTGTGAAGAATTATTTCCTAAGGAAATTTTAGAAGCGGCTTTCTACTGCCTCCTGCCAAGTGTCTCTGGAGTTAACTGGACAGTCTGTTGTTTGCTTGTTCTTGTTTGTTTGGAGGATTTTTGGCAGCTTTCCTTTATGCCAGTTCAAGCCACTCAAGCTGCCACTGTCAGCTGGCTGAACCCTGAGCCGAGGGATGTCTGGAGCTCCAAGACATGGCCCCCACGGGCAGCTGCTTTGTGCCCATCTGGCGTCTCACCAAAAAGCAGGAGGTCTTCCTGCCTGCACCCTGTGGCAGGTGGGCCAGTGGCAGTGCCTGCTCTGGTTTGCTGTGCCATGGGCTCCTTGTGCCACTGCCTGACCCCTGACAGAGGGCATGTGTGCATGGTGAGAAGATTTGCTGAGGAGGACTTCAGTCTAATCCTCCCTGGAGGAAGGAGTGGTGATGATGTGAGGAGAATTGCAGAAATTTAGCTTGCGTTTAGCTAAATTGTTTGATTAAGACGAATTATGCTGGTTCATGGCGGCGTGGCCCCGAGCGAGGCATGCTCAGCACTGAGATGCTGCTGGTGTTGCATGGTGAGGGCATTCAGCACACTGCGGCTGGGAGGGCTCAGGGAAGTTCTCTCTGTGTTGTAGCTTGGAAACACTCTGCTTTGTGGATTGTCTTTAAAGATCCCTCCTAGAGACTCTTTTGTGGCACTGAAAAAGTGAATTAATGAGTTTTTTATTAAGTAAGTAGCTAAGCTCAAAGCATGCAGAGCCCACGTAGGCATGTGAGAGCTTTCTGGGGGAAAGACGCAGAGATGTCATTGGTGTCTTGGCCACATTAGTTTTTCCTGTGCTCAATTACATGCTGCTTTTTTTGGTGGCTTAATGTCTGTCTGTCTCTCTTGCAGCGGAGTTGGAGTTTGTACAGATAATCATAATCGTGGTGGTGATGATGGTGATGGTGGTGGTGATCACATGTCTGCTGAACCACTACAAACTCTCTGCACGATCCTTCATCAGCCGGCACAGCCAGGGGAGGCGGCGAGACGAGAACCTCTCCTCAGTAAGTCACACGCTGCCCTTAACGACCTGTGCCCTCCTGTGCCCTTTGCCAAATGATGTGACACTGGGGAAACATTAGAGCCAAAGGCATTCCTTTGGGTTGTGTTTGTCTGTGTGCATCTTGGCAGCGCGGGAAGAGACACCCTCCAGCTTGAATCTTGGTATCATCTTCTGTCTCTCAGTTACAGGGAGGAGACCCTTTTAGGGATGCCTCTGGCTCTTTAGGGTGCTGTATGTTGTAATATATGGACAGCCATAGTCCTTGCCTTTGCCCTGAGCTTTGCAGTTCAGACTTTACATCAGTAAAGGTTGTTCTTGGCATACCCTGTTCCTAAAACCACCACACACCCTCAGCTGATGGGGGTATGTATGCCTTGCTTTTAACAGCCCCAAACTACTTTGTCCTTTGTTGTCTCCAGTTGGAGAGTCTCAAATGACTGTATAAAAACTTACTGCCTGTCTTGAAAAGGATGGGAAATCCTGAAAAACTTTCTCCAGTTTTCGTCTGTGGTGCTGCCATTACTGTGGTAGAAGGGTCAGAAAATGTTTGTCAGTCAGACAAGCAGAAATCTCTTCCAAAGGGATGCTCAAGAGGTTCCCTCTGTAACCCAGGCTCCCTGCTTCATAAAAGACTGAGGAGGAACATGTTAATTGTACCTCTGATGGGGGCTCGAGGGTGAGCCTCTCCAGCCTCGAGGCAGATGCTGGTTTATTCAGTTTTATGCAGTTAAAGCAGCAGCTCGTAGAAACTTAGAAGAACATATAGAGAACAGACACCCCATTTTCTGGGAGGGTGAGCATGGTTCTGTCTTCAGTGCAGAGGTATCTTGTACTGAGACTTTTTTTTAGTGTTCACCCTTTAAACTCTTTAAATGACAAGGCTTCCTCAAGGTCACTGCTTCAAGTCCTCTTCTCTGCAGGCTTCCAGGGCAGGCTGAGCACACCAGTTCTGCCTTGTGGTGGGCTGTGTGGGTCTTGTATCAAATCCATGCTCACTGCAGGGAAAAGATGAAATTCTGGGGTTGCTTTCTTTTTTCTTTGGAGTTTTTTCTTTTCTGTTTTTTTTTTTTTTTTTTGGTGAGTTTGGTTGGTTGGTTGGTTTTGGGGTTTTTTTTGTTGTTGGTAGGTTTTTTTGGTAAGAGAGAGAGATACCTAACATTTTAAAAGCTAAACCTTCAGCTCAGTGCTGTTAAAGGCTGTCCAGCCAGCAAACACCCAGGGCACTGGCTGTCCCTGCTCTGTAGCTGCTGGTTTTGTCACACATAAGACACAGCAAATACAAGTCCCTTATCAGATGCTCTGTGCTGAAGTGAGGAAGACACCCCTCAGGAAGGAGAGCTGTGTGAGCCCCAAACTCAATTAAATCACCCTTTGTTTTGTAGACTGTGGAGTGTGTCTCCAGAGGGCATGGCAGTGAGTTTGTGGTCATCTATCAATGCCGTGCAGGAGTCTGTGATCCCACTTTCATCCAGCTGGAGTGAGGGTGCTGATCGCTCCAGCACCTGCCTGCTTTGGGCATCTGAGCTAAACTCCCTGCGTGTATCCTAGCTCCTCCTGGACTCACAGAACTCTTGTGTCTCCTCTTACCATCCGTGTGCACTCTCTTCCAGCAGTAGTAGAATGTGGGCACCCGAGCACATGAATTATTAAAAGTAGCAGACAGGCTATTTTCCCATATTCAGATATTTTATTGTTTTATCATGTCCAGAATGTTTTACTGGAACAATATCAAAATGTTTCATTTTACATTTTTCAAAGCAACTGTCAGATGAAACCTTTTTTATTTTAATATACTAATTTCTGTTTTCTTAAATGGCCTGGTGTTTTTCTTTAAGAGGAAAGACGGTTAATGTAGAAAGAGAAGAGAAAATCACATGGAGATTGAACAAAAATTTCAGATTGAATCAAAATTATTGACTGTTTAAAAAATAATGCCTTTCTCCTCTTTTTTAATTTCTTTTCTTTTTTAAATTTCACCAGGCCAAAATTTTCAGACTTTTTTTGGCCCAGTCCCCACACCAAACCAGCTCTATTATTTAGTCAGCCTTCAGACACATCAGCAATTAAATGGCTTTTCAGCAAAGGTTAACCTCCACTAGACCTCAGTGAGGATGCAGAATCCTCAAAACCTTCCTCAGCACTGAGAAATGTGACTGTACCATTTTGGGGATTTTTTCCACCTCTTTATAATTCTTCCCCTTCTCCCTGCCCCTGTCGGTGCAGCAGTGATGAAGTGGCAGCCAAGCTTCCCTGTGGCCCGAGTGCCCTCCTGATGGAACAGAGAAGTCCCTCGTGTGCCAAGTGGGAAGCTCATTACACTAGGATCAATCATCATAAAGACCTTCAGTGTAGCTCCTTTTGCATTCAGCACATCTCTTTGTAGAAACCAGCTCCAGTCTAAATGAGCACTGAAGGCTGGTGTGCAGAGGCTGTGCTGAACTAGATACCAGTTCATGTAGTCCATTAAACTTGCAGTGAACTGGTGTTGAGCTTCCTAAATCCAAACTTAATTTTGCTGTCGTGACTGCAGATGGGCACTGGAGCTGCACGAATGCTTTTCGTCTTCTGAAATATTAAAGTAGTTCATACCATGGTCAGGATGCTGCTAGGTCTGCTGGAGTTGTCCTTTTTTGTTGTTGTAGCTCAGGAATTACAACTGAAGGAGAAATTGATTTCCCTAAAGATATTTTTTTAATGTGGTTCTTGCTAGCAAGGAATTCTTGTATCAGGTCATGTATTTCTCCATCACTGTTCTTGCTGTACTTGAACTCTGTCTCCTTATAACAAGTACCATTCTTTTTCCAGAACTAAGAACATTGAAGAAATGCTAGTAAAAACTTTTTTGCAATAAGAATGCCACTGTCCCTGCACCTTTGGAATAGTGATATACCACACCCTCAAGAAAAGTGTTTAAATGCAATTTCCAAGCATACCTTTGTCCCCCAAAATGGAAAATATAAGTCATCCTGAAGGCTCAGACTTAATCTGCACTGTGCAGCCTTAAGGAGAAAATTCTCTGACATTGCTTTAAGAAGTGGTTTTAAAGAAGTCTAAGATTGATCTCCTAAAAGAAATTAAAAAGTAATTTTAGGTTCTGCAGTGAGTCCTGGAATACTTGAAGAGGCTTTTACAGCCATATTGCTCATTAGATAGGAAAATCGCAGCTTTCATTTCAGAAAACCATAGCCTTCTAAATTCAGCCATTGTTGAGATGGCAAGTCCCAAGTATTTAAAAAATCAGAGGTGAGCAAGGAGAGTCGTAAGATGAGGATTTACAGCAGGGATGCTCCCTCAAAGGGTAGCACAGTTTTGCTTAGCTCCGTGGAGCTGTAACCATCCCCTGGCTACCACGCAGGAAGGCTAGAGCTATGTATATTTCCTGTCTCTGAGGCTTTGCCCTCCTCTGACTACTGTTTTCCAGCAATTTTAAACTCACTACTGAGTTTTTAGGAGAAATGAGCTGTTACCCAGACAAGCTTCACAGTAGTGTCTGGGGCAGAGGGTCAGTGTTGGTGAGCATGCTTGTGGTCAGTCAGCCATGGGCATGTAAGTAAGCATGTCTGGGTCAAGCCCTGGAGTCCTGGGAAAAGTGGTTAATTACAGCTGCAGAGATCCAGCTCCTGTAGAAGATGAGTATCCTGTCTACTTATGGATCTCATGTTAATGGTGTTTCTACTGGTTTGCTACTCTTCCATCCACATGTTGCCCTGAGCGTCATTCCTGGACAAACAGATGAGTTAATGTGTGAGCCAGAGCTTTCTTCCAAGCACTTAGGTGGGATATTGGGTGCAGGCTTTGGGTGAGTGGGTATGTAAGGGTAAGGGATGTTTTAAGTGGAGCAGCCCACATAAGGGTGTGTATGTGCCCTGCCCATCACCTGCCGCAGCAGGAAGCCCCAGCTGAGTGCGGTGATGCTCTGTGCGCTGGGAAGTGTCGGGATGTAGCCACCCTCGCAGGAGCTGGCTGACATCACTCCAGGAAAGGGGGAAGCAGATGGGATATTGCCATGACACTGCCCACTGCCAAGTTAAATATAAAACATCTACCAGAAGGCAGCGGGGTACTCGCTGCTCAGGAAGTCTGCCACGGGGGCATGGCAAAGTAAACACAATTTTCGGAGTGCTTCCCGCTCCTGCCCACAGCTTCAGCATCCTTTGGGATGAGGTGAAGAGCTGGCAACGTGTGGCAGCATGGGAAACCATCCCTGTGCCCTTTGGTGTCAATGCCGTGGCTGAGCAGGGCTTAAAGGTGAGGATTTGATCTGTGGCAGATGCAGTTCCTCTTGGGTCTTTTGGCCGCTGGGGGAATTTGGCTGTAGACTGTCCCTGTAGGCAAGAAATAGATGTAAAATGGACCAGACTAAACAGTTGATGCCTGTGTAAACTGTTGCATATTGAAGTCTCAAGGTCTGTATAAAATGTGGTGTTGCATTGCTCAGGAAGGTCTATGCAGCACACAGCTCAGCCAGCATATTCACTAGCTGTAGCCAGGGAGGGTTACTGGTATTGTGGCACTTGACCTTTGCTTCAAGAAGATACTCCCTCAAAAACAGTGGGAAGTAGGAAGAATCTGGGCTGTCTCATTTCCATGTAAATCACTGTTTTCCTTGCACTGGCGACAGGACTGCCTTGAGGTTTCTGTGCAGAGCTTCAAAAACAGGAACTTGATGGGATTCTCTCCATATCTGATACCACGTGTGATGCCACAAGAGAAAACATATTCTGAAGTTAGGGAAAACAAAGAGGATTAAAGGGGGAGGGGATATAGTGGGTGGCTTCTTTGGAGATTTTAATGTGCTGCTGGTGCTATGTTTCGGGCAGTCAGATGCATGTTGTGGGATGCTCAGATTCTAAGGCTCCTGCTGCTGGGTTTGGGCTGGCTCTTGGATATACTTCTGGGAGGACCAGAGTTGCTGTGAGGCCAGATATGCTTTCACAGTTGGACAAGGTCCAGGGAACATCAAACAGGTGAAATCCCTTCTGACAAAATTTTGTCAGCAAAGGTGTTCGTGGTGCTTCAGTAGCTACCATTGCAGCTTTTTCCAGGCTTTCACCAGCACACCATGCTGCTTCCACAGCCATTATAGAAACAGATATTCTCATAGAAGGAAAGCTTGTGGTTTGCTGATTTGGAGAGCCCCGAGAATGGCCTTTGGATGGGACACCTTAAAGAGGAAAAAGGGGGGGGTGGGGAAGACCCATGGCATGTATTTCCACTGCTGGTACATCTGCCTGTGCCAGAACTGGAGATTCACCTGCACGGCACTGGGAAGTGCCAGCTACTCCAGGTTATAATTAGAAGTCTTCCGGCTTGTTTTCCTGCAGCCCTGCCTGGGAGGGATGTTGCTATATGTGAATATTAGCAATATTTAAATATTTTAGTTCTTTTAAGGCAAAAGTGTCCATTTAGGTACGTTCAGAGTATCACCAGCAAATGGGAAGAACCTTTGTTTGTTTTGATCATGGATTTTAAACTAATTTCATGGTTTGGGGGGAAATTGGCTTGTGGCTTTACCATGCCTGGGGTTGTTGGTGCCTGGTTGGGATTGCAGCATCAGAGTGATGCTTGCAGTGTAAGAAAGTCTCTAGATCACAGTTCCTCAGGCTGTTTGAGCCAAGGACCACTTAGCCTTTTTGGGAAAAAATACTCTAGAACCATCCTGTTGCTACAGATTTCTGAGTTTTTTAGCCAAATCAAAATTAGGCTTAACATTTGGTTATTTACTTATTATCTTTATTTTCCCATGATTTCCTTGATTGTGTGCATCAGAATGTGGGTGTCAAGTTTTTCTTTAAAAAAAATATCTTGTCATTATTTCATGGAGCATTTTCTGATGTCTTGTTAATCACCCACAGCTTGTGGATCACAAATTGAAAAATACTCCTTTGGCATGTTTGAACCGGGGGAGAGAAACATGCTGGGTGGGTGTGAGTGGTAGGGGGGAAGTCTGCAGAGTGTTTTTTGCTGGTGTTGTTCTCATCATTCATTCTGCAAGTGATCTATTAAATATAAATGGAGGGGAAAATGGAGGGAAATTGTAATGAAAGTGTTGGTTTTGGTGATAACGTGCTGATAGCCTTTGTGTACATATCCAGCATATATGATAATAGCTAATGTCCCTGCTAGAGCTGGTTGCCTGCTCAAAAGAGTCTGTGTGCTGTGCCTGGCTGCAGCCGGGTCAAGAACATGCTGGCAGCAGCATTTTACCTGGGCTCTGATGCAGGATAACCTAGCACCAACCATTTGCAGAAGGAGCTTAACCAGTGCTGGCAGTCTGACTCACTCTGCCTTTTCTTCTCCTTTCCAATACAGGAGGGAAGCCTGTGGCCTTCAGAAAGCACCGTGTCGGGGAATGGGATTACAGAGGTGAGGGCGATGCGGCCGCGGGTGCCTTTCCCACTCTCCCAGGCTGCAGTGTCTCATGCTTCTCACCCTTTCTTTTTCTCCCTTTCAGCAGCAAATCTACACTCCGAGACCCAGCGACCGCCTGGCAGTGCCATCCTTCCTGCAGAGGGACCGCTTTAACAGGTTCCAGCCAACCTATCCCTACATGCAGCACGAGATCGATCTGCCGCCCACCATCTCGCTGTCGGACGGCGAGGAGCCTCCCCCATACCAGGGACCATGCACGCTGCAGCTGCGAGACCCCGAGCAGCAAATGGAGCTCAACAGAGAGTCGGTCCGAGCCCCCCCCAACAGAACCATCTTTGACAGTGACTTGATAGATAACTCCGTCTATGGGGGGCCCTGCCCCCCCAGCAGTAACTCTGGCATCAGTGCGACCTGCTATGGAAGCAATGGTCGGATGGAGGGGCCGCCGCCGACGTACAGCGAGGTGATAGGGCACTACCCCGGCTCCACGTTTTACCAGCACCAGCAGAACAACAACGGAATGCCTTCCATCTTGGAGGGCAGCAGACTCCATCCTTCACAAATCAATGGCCTTGAGAGCACAACCACGTGGAACAAAGAGAAAGAGAAACAAAAAGGGCATCCCTTTTAAAAAAAAGAGAAAAAAAAGAGAAAAGGAAAAAAAAAAGAAACAAGCAAGAAAGCAAATGAAACACTCTGCACTTCTGTTTAAAAGAAAAAGGAGAGAGAGAGTTGAGGAAGATGAGCAAAGAAAAAAAAAGGCCCTTCCCCATCTCTCCATGTATAAATATTTACTTGTTATGTCTGGTCTGAATGCACAAGCCTACCAAGCTTGCAAAAACATTTCTTTATTGAGCTGTGTCTAGACGTTTAAAAAGTTTAAAAAAAAATCAACTGTAGTCCTTTTTTTTTGTTTTGTTTTGTTTCTAGTTGAGCTGTGTGTGAATGCTTTTTTGTTTGATTGTTTCACTTATCTTTAAAGACAAAATATTTGCACAAAAACATTTTGTTTAAAGATCTGCAATATAAATATATAAATATATATTAAAAATAAGAGAAAGTGTATGTGTAAGGAGCAGGAGTATTTTTGTATTAGAAGAGGCCTATTCAAAAAAAAAACAAAAACAAAAAAGTTGTTTTCTGAACTAGAAGAAAAATGGCAATTTTTTTGAGTGCCAACTCAAAAAGCGTGTATTACATTGTAAAAAAAACAAACAAAAAAAAAACAAAAGCAGGGGTTTAGAGTTATTTATATAAATGTTGAAATTTTGCACTATTTTTTAATATAAATATGTCAGTGCTTGTGTTGGTCAAAGCCTCTATCATGTCTACCATGAACCTGTTAAGGGATACGTGTCGAAGTGAAGAACAAAGTAGCTGGAAGGGGGTGGCAAATGGCTGAAGTGGAGCTGCCAGCCCTGGAGGAGCGGTGAGCCAGACTGCAGCTTATGCAAATCCTTCATTGCCAGAGTCCCTGCGCGTGGCTGCCGCCAGTCACGGCTTGATACATTCCTACAGAGCGAGAGGAGCTGCTGTGTGTATGTATGTCATCTGGTAGGATTACTGGAGTCAAAAGGTAAAATAAAAGCTCCCTGCTTCTCAGAGTCAGTAACGACTGAAGCAGACAAAAAGTACTTGATTTTTTTTTACTTTTTTTTTTTGACAACCTCTAACTTTTTGGAGGGGGGTGGTGGGAATGAGAATAAACTTCTGTGTCTGAAGGAACAAAGTGGTTTTTGGTTCATTTCTTTCAATGTTCAACTGAAAAGCCTTATTTGGAGCTAAGGTCGTGATTGTGGAAGTTAATGTGAGTACATGGTAATGTACCCACTGGCTACCTTTCAGATGGGGTTTAAGTATCTCATTGAGAGTATGAGCTGAACAGTGGTGGAAGTCCTTTTTGCATTAATAGTAACCCCCCAAACCTCTATTTGGGATCAACAGGCACAGGGTATCTCACAGCTCTGCCTTCCCTGAGGCTGCCTCTACTCATAGCTGGTTTTCGCTTTTATTATCCTAGCTAAAGAGGCATCAGATACAGTAGATGGAAATGAATCTGCTCCTGCAATGTGTTAAGGAAAGGCTAAAGAAATAGGAGTAATGCTTTAGAAGCAAAGCCCCTTGACCTCTTCCAGAGATGTCCTCATCCACAGCAGCACGGTCCCACGTGTTCCAGCCACCCCCCGCTGGCTGTTGTGCGTCTTTTAATTTATCTTGGTTTCAGAAGCATTTTGTCTTATTCTGCTATTGTTTACATTTGGATATTGCATAAGTGTCTGGTAGGTGTTTTACCCTCGTGGTGAGTTGGTATGTGATGGACTGAACGAGTGGGAAACCTGAGAGAGAGAGAAAGCAAAAGGGAAAAATCCTGTTCTGGGTCCTGTCTCCCTCAGCCAGGAGAGCATCTCTCAAGCGCGAGGAAGGGTTGGTGTGGGAACCACAGAGCGCGGAGATTTTACAAGGAGGTGTGATTTCATTTTCTGCAGGATGCTATCTAGTAGAGTGACATAAATGAAAGATATAAAAGGCAATAACTATTGTTTTTAAGCAACTTTTCTATTACTTGAAAAAAAACAAAGAAAAAAACCAACCATGAGAACAGTTGTGAAGTTCTGACCATTTGAACAATATTTATATATTTTAAAGATGATGAATAGCTGAACTTGAAGTTTGATCACTAATTTTTGCCTTTTTTTTATTTCTGCCTAGAAATAGTCCTGTACCTTCTCAATATCTCAAGCTGCTTTTCCACAGCGCTTGAAATCTTCATTGCTTTACAGTCATGCAACCTAAATTTTGATGACCTAAAAAAGCCACAAAAAAAAAGTCATGCAAAGAATAAATCTAGTTTGCCATGAAAGGTACAAACCTGATGAATTTATACAAGTTTTTAAAATGTATCTTTCCTTTATGGAACATGTCTATTTAGTGCCTTATTAAAGAAACAGTAACCCTCCCTTTTTAGAGAGGGGAAGACAAATCATTGTTAGCATCACAAGTAACCAGCGTCTGCTCTCTTGCTCCTTTGGACCTTGCATTGGATTTTCCCATCCTGTCTTTTCTGGCAGTGCTGCCTGCTCCCTGGAGCAGCTCCCTGTGCCTGGCCCCACAGGCTGCTCCTGCTGCTTTTCTCCCACTCTCTGTAAGGGAACTTGAACCATTTATGCACATTGTCCTGCCCAGGGAGGTAGGAAACTGGGGTGAATATTGTAAATGAGATACCAGCCAAAAGAGAAACCGAAATACAATATCTACTGCCCTCTTGAGCCAAAATGTGTGAATACTGGGGTTGTTTTTTTGGGGGTGGGTGGGGTGTCTGTAATCTGACCGAGTTTTGTTTGCTACAAAACAAAAACTGGTTACCTCAGCAGGTTTTGGGTGGCATATGCATCACGCGTTTAAA
Source organism: Galbula dea (assembly GCA_013399015.1). Taxonomy (NCBI): domain Eukaryota; kingdom Metazoa; phylum Chordata; class Aves; order Piciformes; family Galbulidae; genus Galbula; species Galbula dea. The sequence continues at coordinate 4,809,512 of VWZX01001688.1, read as the reverse complement.
ACTGAGCAGTGAATAAGGTGTCGTGGGGACTGGAGGTTGTTAAGTAATGGGGTTGTCTTATCATGTGGCATCATCTGGCCACCAAACCGCCTAGAGAGGTCAGGGAGGTGGGGAGGGACAGGGAAGGTGCAAAGGGGTAGTGGGAAAGGGTCTGAAAATGCAGTGCAATGAAACCCAGCTCTCGTGCTTTGAAGTCCTCAAAATTTCAACTGATTCTCTGGGGTTTTTTCCTATTTTTATTTTTTCTCTTTCCACACTTTTATTTCTGAAGAATCACCCCAAGCATCTGGAGTTGAGTGGTCAGTTTGTTGAGTTCTTGGGTCCAGTTTCATTTACCTCTTTCTTTAGTTTGGGGGATTTAGTGTGAAACAGGGTGGCTCTTCAACACTAAATTTCTATTGTAAATGATGCCTTTCGGCCCATGCCATGCGCAAACACAAATCAGGCTCCCACCTTTCCCACTGCTGGAGCAGTGAATGGCCACAGCCCTGGTCGGGAGGAGCCCCAAGTCTCAGGCAGCAGGTGCAACTCCAGTCCACCTTGACAGAGCCAAGTTGTCACCTTCTGTCTTATCTTCTGTCCATCCCTCTCCTTTGTGGTCCCAATAACTGTGTATTTCAAGTGCAGGTACCAGGTCTGGGTCCCAGAAAACTCCAAGTTCTGAATGGGTGTTTAGAAATAATGGTCTGTTCTTTTATTATTGTTGTTATTATTACTATTTAATATTACTTTTTGCCTCGGGGTCCATTTCTTCCCAATTCCCACATCCTGTATTGCCACCAAGGCAGAGATTTTGCTTTGCACACCCTTGCCAATGTCTCTACTTGTTACCTTCTAGCCTTCATGCAGCTCAGGAGAGAACTGCACTAGAAGCTGGGCTGTGGTCCTGCTCTGTAGGAGTCTCTAGCATCTTGCAGCTGCCAGCAGACAATTCAGGCCCCTTAAAAATGATTTATTTTTAAACAAATAGAGAAGAAACAAGGCACTGCTAATGCTTAGCAACCTCTTGTCCTAGCCTGCCTTTTTGCTCGAAGTTTTAAGAGTTGCATTAGCTTTAAAAGGGTTTTTTAATCTTACAGACTTCCTTAGTATACAGTATGGCAAATAGCATCCTTCAAATGCTCCCATATCTGAATGGCCTGGAATGGGAATGTGGCTTTGGTGGTCAGGGTGGTGAGGAAGGATGGGTTTCATTTGGGGCTGACACTGGTAAAATTTGTGTTCCCTTCACAACCCTCGATTTCACCAGTTTGGAGATTCAGCTTTACTAATGTAGTGTGTTGTTGCCATAAGTGTTACAAAATTCATTCTGTCTTCAGTGGGGGTGTAAGGAAATCTAATTGCTTTCTGGAGAATCACCAATTGTATGTGTATTCAACTATAAAATTGCACTAACTGTTATATTAAAAAATAAATAAAAGCCCAACATTTTTACTAAAGAGTGGGAAAAGACTGAATCCAGATGTGTAGCACTAGCAGTGCTAGGCAAGAACAGAATGAATTTTTAATCTCTTCTGTCTCTGTATGGCTCAGAGATTTTCTATGTACAACACAAAGCTACAAAAAAAAGAGTTTTCCAGAAACCGCGCTTCAGATTTTTGCTGTACTATAGAAGCTGATGAAGGACAACATTAAAGTCCTATTTGCCTGCCTTATAGACACATTTCATTGTATTAATATTTTCTTAAACTTCCAGTTGCATTGCTTTGGCTTTGGAGTTTGTTATAGACAGTCCTGTATCCTGAGTTCTGTTCAAGTTTGAACTTATGTAAACTATTGACAGCACATGCAATGCAGTACTTATCTATATTTTGCTGGTTTAGTATGAATATGTACTCTGATGCCAACTTACAAGAACCTGTTGTAAACGCTTATTGTGTAACAGTAACCAATAGTGGCAATTATATGTCATTCGAAAAGCTGCAATACTTATACAATAAATTTTACAATACTTTGGAAAATTTGCCTTCACCTTTTGCTTTGTTACCCAAAAATCAAGAGTTTGCCACCACAATGTAATTTCAAAAAAGCTCTTCCTCTTTTCAAATACTGGAAAGGGAATATTCTCTGTTTTTTGGTATTTGTGTGAGTTTCCACCTTCCTTGTTCAGTAGCCTCCTGAGTTAACAGGCCAGCCTCTGTATTGCCATGCCGTGTTTCTTCCCGTGAAGCTGTAGCTGGTTCCCAGTGTGTTTGCATGCTCGGTCCGTGTGTGCGTCTACAATTCTCTTTCCTTTTGAGTAGATCAGGTGTCGCAGCTTTAATCCCAGAAGAAGCATTCCTGGTTTGCACAAATCATGTCCAACACTTGCGATCCCGCCCTTCAGCCAAGAACATCGCTGGTGGTCAGAAGGTCTTAACTTGAATAACCGTCAATCAACAAGAACTGTGTCGATTGACTCAATTTCAAAGCACAGATCATTTGTGTGACTTTCTCCTTTCTGAGACTGTGGTCAAATTGCAGTGATCACATTAAAATGATTGAAAACTTAACTGTTTGCAGGGGGTTTTCTTTTTGTGTTCGTGAAAGATGTCCTGTAGATTCACCCAGATCTTGGGTTCCCTCCTGGGACTATGGAGCGCGTAGTAATTAATCCCTGGGCTTCACCTGAAGGCTTTCAGCTCTGCCTAAGCCCTTGGTTTCCCCAGCCCTTCTCTCCAGTTGAGTGCAAGTTGCTATTTAAGGTGGCAGCAAGTTTTGAAGGTAGCCCCTGGCTTTTACAAGGGGCCCCTCTAGCTGATCTGGATGGGCAAGTGGTGGACACTTGGCTTTAATTTGGGAAGCCATGAGCACAAGATGCTCCTGTGGACTTCAGCAGGGCACCTGGATGCTCTGCACAGCCATGAGCTGATGAACAGTTGGGACAATATCATTAGTAATGACTGAAAGCAGCTTAATTGCAGCCCAAGAAGGAGAACCCAAATCCAGCCCTCTGGCTCTGATCTTGGAACTGTGCCACTCACCTCCTGGTTGCAATTTATTTTGTGGGATTCCTGGTGTCCTCTGTGCATTGCTGCTGGAAGGATGACCGGGGGCAATGCAATACTGGAAAGCAGCTGCCCTGGGTTGGGACACTTTAATTCTTCCTTGTGGTAGGCGATTGGCTGCTTTCAGTGCTGTGCCATTGCCTGGCTCACCAGTGAAGCTCTCCTGGCTTCAGGGAATGCTCACCAGTAAATGACCACAGTCTCTGATGGGCCAAATACCCAAATGAGTCCAGTTTGGAGCCTTCTACCTGTAGACTTAAGTTACCACATTCCCTGGTGCCAGTAGCTGTAATGTGGCTGAGAGGAGTTTGGCGAGGGATGGTCCTCAGATGCTCTCGGGGCCCCATTGAGCAGCAGTAGGGCTTCAAGCCTGGCACTGTCCTCATGCCCTGAGGGAGACAGAGGTTCCCGAGGAGCTTGGGGTACTGCTTGGAGGGAGAGTGCATTGCTGTGAAGGTAAGGTTCATGAGAAGTACTTTTGCTCTCATTGCCATTTTAGGCACTGTAAGCCACAGACTGCAGCACCCTGGGCTTTGGGATGAATCGGTGAGTGACAATTTGAGGGTGCAAGTGGGTTTCTGGAGGCATCACAGAATATATGAGATGAGCTATCAGAGGTACCAGAGAGTGTGCTGGCTGCAGTACTGCTCTGTGCTGCCAGCATTCAGTGCCTTCCAGTCCATTTGCAAACCACCAACTGTTAGCCAGGGAGCATTTTTTAACTCCAAGTCATGTTTTAAATGAGCAGAACCCTGTCCAGTCCATGTTAGTGATTGCCTAACTTCCACAACAGTGTTTAGAGCTAAAACTTTTAACCCATTTGTAATCAAGAGTGACACTTTATCCCAAAGCTGGGCTCTCCAGAGCTGGATTTCTTGTTTGCTGTTGGGATGGTACCTTAGCAGCTCAAGCAGGCTTGTGAGGAGGCTGGTGGCTATTCCTGGGAGAGGAATGTGCTATGGGATGGCTTTTAGGGGGCAAAAATCTCCATTTCAGGTGATTCTGCCTGTTGCATGTGTTGGAGCAGGTAATGAATATATGAGTTTTGTGTTCATTGCAATCTTCATTAGCCCTGCTCCCACCTCAGCTGCTGTGTGCATGAGCACAGCTGGGATTGACCCTCAGGATGGTGGGAGCTCCACAGGAGCTGACGTGGATCATGGCAACCAAGGCCCCCACCCTGGAAAGAGACAGATGTCTCTTTTTATGTGCTGTGAATAGCACAAATTCAAATGGCTTACTCAGTGTATAACACTGCACACAGGAGTCTGGTGGGATCAGGGCCAGCAGGAAGAAAGAAGGTGAAAACCCATGTTGGAGATGAGCTGATTTGCTTCCCCAACAAAGTGACTTGTGCCATGGACTGAAAGGGCAGCATGGCCTGTGTGAGGTGAGGAGCTCAGTGACCATCAGAAGATGCCAATGGCCCCATCATTGGCTCCAGCAGCTCCAAACCTGCTTTCCCATCTCATGCAAAAAGAAACACCAAACCCCTACATGTCTGACCCTGCCCCAACCTCAGGATCACAAGTAGCTAAGTGGGAAATATCCACCTTGCTCCAAGCACAGTGAGGCAAAGGGCAGGGTTTGGTTTGAATCACTGCTTTGAAATGACATTTTTCATTTTCAGATTCACAGCTGAAACCAACATCTTCCCACAGAAAATGGGAACTCAGCTGAAACCACATTTTCCAAAGGGGAAATTTTGTAAATGATAAAAAAAAAGTGGGGGGAAAGTGCCAAGTTTAACCAGCACAATGCGTGGGAACGGGCAGAGAAATATTGTTACTAAGCTACCTTTCTGTGGCTAATGAGGTGATGAGGGGACACTGCAGCATGGCTGGTGGGCAATAGATTATCTTTAACCCTTTTTCATTTTTTTCCCCAGTTTTGTGAATTTTGGAAACCACAAGTGGCAAAGCCTTTGATTTTAAACAGATTTCTGTGCAGCAAATTGAAGAGGATTTAAGAAGTCAGATTCAGATTTCCCCTGTGCTTCCAGCATCAAACCCCTTCTTGTAGCACTTCTGGCCCTCCCTGGCTGCGTTTGCTGGAAGGTGCAAATTCCAACTTCAAAGAATTTGAACTTGACAGCAGCTTTTTTTCCCCCACACACTTCTTGTTTCCATATTTTATCTTCTTGCCCTTCCCCAAACTCTTCCCCTCTGTCTGCTGATGTCTCCTCTTTGGAAGCCATGTTAATCCTTGCTCCTGCTCTGGCAGATGATTCATTTCCCGTGTGGTCTCGGTGGCAGCTCAAGCCATGTTGCTGCCTGCACCTGCATTTAATCCTGTTTGCACCTGGAGGGCATGAAACAAAACCTTCAAGGCTTGTTCAGCTCCAGTCCTGGTGTTCAGGGGTGGCTCCTGCCAGCAAGTTCCATCACAACGAAGACGGAGGAGATGGGTTGGGATGTTTTGAGGTGGGAAGGAGTGAAACCTGGAGTCAGCCTTTTGCTGTTTAAACTACCCAGGCTGCTTTTCCCTCAGGTTGAGTTATTGGAGGGGTTTTTTTCTCCATGCTAGGGGCCCCAAAGCCCCTAGCACAGGCTGAGACCTGCTTCACCCAGAAGCCTTGACCAGGGACAGACACCCCTAACTAAGGTGTACGGAAACACAAATTCTCCCTTGTGGCAAGTGTTGCAGTAAGGGGTTATACAGATTTATTAAGCAAGCAATGTGCTCTCACAGGAATCCTTGCTGTTGACTATCCTGCCTATAATGGGAATTTACTCCAAACACTGCTATTTTTTTTTCCTTTTCTAGAAATTCCCACTGCTTTGACATAGAACAGGACTCTGTGTTACTATCAAAATCAAGACTGAACAGGAAAAAAGAGGAAATGATTCCTGCCTTATGCTCCTAGACATGATCAAGCTGGGAAAGTATTCTTCAGGATTTACTGTTAAGGTCTGATGGAGTCAAAGCTGCTTTCCCCTTCACAGGAGCCCTGCAAACAGCTCACACCCCTCCTTTAAAAACAGTGCAGGAGGACTCATGGGTTTTGCTGGGTGAGTGGGCAGAGAGAGGCCAGCAGGGACTGCCAGGGCAGCTAGCCCAGCTCGGGGTTTTGACCCGGGTGGGCACAATCCTGCAATGGCCCAGGAGGTAAATATAAGCAGCTCCAGGGAGTGGTGGTTGGGGGTTTTTTTGGTTTTTTTTTGTTTTGGTTTTTTTTGTAGTTTTGTTGAGTGGCAGCTAAAGGAGGTTTTGAAGAGCATTGTTTCTGTCTTGCAGGAAACTGTGTAAGGTGGGTTTGGGCTTTGGTTCAGTGGTGCTCTAGGTTTCTGAAGCTGCCTGGGTGATGCAAAGGAAAGCCAAATCCTCTGAAACAGTAGCTACTTCAGTGTTTTTGTTTTTTGGTTGGTTTTTTTTGAGTGTGAGACTGAAATTTATCAATTTTTTTTTTTTTAGTATACCCAAAACTAGGCTTCAGGGTGTCCTGGAGCCACATGCTGCAGGAACTGTAGATGTACTTTTTCTTCTTCTGTGGCTAAAAGTCCATCCACCCCTGCAGCTCCAGGTCTCCTCCCTGGATGCTATGCCCCCTGGGGGAATGTGACCTGCTACTCCCTCTGCGAGAAGGGCTTGCTGTCTGCTGGAGAGCAATGATCATCTGCTGGGTGATGCCCAGCAGGTTTGGTTGGTGGCTGCATTGCTCCTCGGCTTCCTCCCTGACTCTGTATGTGAAAAGTCTGCTGTTGTAAGATTAAAAAGTTCACAAGTGAAATTTGGAGCTCTGTCTGACCAGACTGATGGCTCTGGACTAGTCAGAGAAGAGCTGACATAAAGCACTTTGCAGAGGGTATTTTGAGTGCGTTTTGCAATGCAGAAACGTGGGAGAGCATTCACTGCTGGTCAGGATTCGTTAGTTGTCAGCTCTTGGTGGGTGTTTGTTCTTCCCTGCAGTCCTGACTCTCAGTTCAAATGCACACAGTTGCCTTGAGATTGATTGTTAGCAGCAGCAATAAATCACAATCACAGCAGCCAGTAGTGAGTTTTGGATGCCAGTCAAAATGCAGCTCCTTGGAGTATTTATCTCTTGCAAAGTCAGGGAGCCTGGACATTGAACAATTAGATCAGTGTGTCTCTGTGAAGTTGGATTTGATTAAGAAAGTAACTCTGAAGTACAAAGCTACTGCTTTGGTGTTGATGTGCATTGCTAATAAGCATTCTGGCTTAAAAAAAAAAAAATATATATATATATATATACTGGAGACCTAACTATAAAGCACCTCTGCCATGTTGCTCATCAAGCAATGCACTGCTCCAAGGCAGGTGGCTCTGCACTAGGCTCCCACCTTCTCTTTTCTGCTGTGACCTTGCTATTGTCAAGGGAAAAATGGAGAGGAAAAAGGTGGCTTTTGCTGCATTGGAAGCTTGACACAGGTGTCACACCTTGTTTCTCAATACTGCAGAAGCTACTAGGCTACTTCAAAAGACATTTAAAATAGATACACTTGCCCCAGGGAGGTGAATGATTGTGCTGTCCTCGGCACCACAGCAGCTCTACTCACCTATCAGCAGGATCTGGCACTGGCTATAAGTCCCAGGTAGTCACTGTAGTGTCACAGGTGGGTATTTTCAGTTTGCCATGCTCTGTCCCCTTGTGTGTTACCAGCAGAGGATGGGCTGCAGCCACAGCTTCTGTTCCAATATTGCAGCATTGAGTTAGTATCTTCAGTATCAAGTGCAGTAAGCTAGCTTTTTCTTGTACTTGGGCCCATTAAGGTGGGTAAGAATTAGGCATCCAAAAAGCTTTATGAGCTCTGAAGTAGTTCTGCAAGACCAGCCCCTTTGGGATGTTTTGAGGAGAGGCTACGTAGGACTGCGGTAGTCAGCAGAGCTGGTGTGGGTGTGAGGAGAGAGCTGGGCTGGGGTTCACCTTGGAAGTCTTGCACAACAATGGCTTTCTCAGCAAAGATGGTGAGCTGTAAACATGTGTTCACTCCAAACAACTTATTAATGAACTTGTCCATCCATCACAGTACACACAGATAACCTTTTTTCCTGGAATCTCAAATCATGTCTCTGCAAGGTTCAAATGAGCAGAATCTGGTTAAAAAACAAATGATGCACCACCCTGTTTGGCCCCACTGCTTGCTTTTTCTCACCTTTCTCTTGTGAGAGCAGGTGTTTCTCTCTGCACTGCTGCACAGGTCCATTGATTTTTCTGTTCTGAGGATGAAAACTTGGGGTTCCCTGAAAACCTGGCCCTAGTGCCCTCCTCCCCACTCCCAGGGCACCTTTCCTATGGGCATGGAGGATCTGGAGCTAAATGAAAGATGGGGAGTGGGAGAGGATAAACGAGAGGATCTGTTTATTTTCCCTCTGATCTCTGAGTCCTGTTATGTTTTATTGCTTTGCAAACAGGAGGTCTGGAAAGCTTCCTTTCCTCCTGCGCCAGTGCAAGGTCAGCTGGCTTCAAAATTCCTGCACTTGAATGAAAAGATACTAAATATGACTAGATTTACATTTATGTTGTAAAAGTGGCATGAAACTGGATCTCTGTTTACCCTCTTCAGGCCAGATTTTACTGTAACTGCCCAAATAAAGTACTTAAGTGACCAATTTCTGCAGATTTGCACAATAGATGCACTTGCAGCATGCTGCTGAGAACTTGGATCTGATGAGTAATCTATGTCAGAAGAGCAACTTCTATTGTGGAAAACCCCTAGGGAAGGTGGTGCAGGCACTTGCTAGACATGCAATAGATCTCCAGGAGGAGATGGCACCTCCCGCACACTTGCTCTTCGTGTGTTCATGAGGATGTGGTTGCCGTTGCCTATAGCCTGGCAATGCTTCAAAGGAAACTCTTCTGTTTCGGGGTGGTGGTGTTTGAGTAGCAGTGTCAGAGAACAAAGGGGCAGTATGAAGCAATAGAATTAAGACTCTTCTGGAGTAGAGAAGCATGGTATGAAGCCAAGCAGTAAGGAAATAGCCTAACTTTTAAAATTTTTTTCAAGCTTACTCATTTTTTCTGATTCGTCAGAAGATGCCCAACACCTTGGTGAGGTTTCTGCCCTGAGTCAAGGTCTTCTCAGATTGAGTCATGAGCAAATGCTACTAGTTTGAGTAATTCCTGGAGCCAAATGTGAGTTTGGAAAATGGACTTTTTCTCTTGAAGTTTTGGTTTGGGAGAAAAGACACTGATTTTGTTTTCCTCCCATGGCTTTCAGTGCCATGTTTGGGTAAAAGTGTAGCAGTGAGTCATGGCTCCTGTATGTGCTGCTTGTGCATGAGGTTTTCTGACACCTCTAGGAGACTATGCCCATTGATCACTTTTTCTCTTAGTCTTCAGCTCCTGGACTGACTTTAGGATTTTGGCAAACAGCACAGATGTCACCCAGCACAGGTACATGTTACTTCTACAGAATTTCTGCATTATCAATCATACATGCAAAAAAGCCCCAAACTCTCAAGGACTGCATCATGTTCTCCTCCATCCCCATGTGCTACCTGTGTGTGCTGTCCTCCTCTCTGCTTCTGCATTCCTGTTAACCCAGGAGTCGTTCATGGCTTGAGGAACAATGTTCAGCTGCAGAAACAGTCCAATCCTCCAGCCCTGTCTTTAGATGCATCTCAACATCCCCATGGCAAATGGATGGGTGACTCTTCTCACCACTGCAACCCCTCATCTACTTTTCCTGGAGACTCTTGTTTCTTCACCAGATCTGGCTGAGATAAAGGGTGGCAGTATAGGACTTGAGTGGAATCAAAATTGCATTTTAATTGTAAACATTTGTCCAGAAATTAATGTTTCTGAACTAATGTTTCTTTCCAACCAATGTGTTTGGAAATAAATGATTCTTCCTAATTGATTTTTTTTCCCCCTATATAAAGGAAGATGTACATGTAGAAAATCAACCATGCATAATTGAAAATCCTCCTCTTTCAGCAGGTATCCAAATAATCACTCAACTGATGCATTTGCTTGTCTTCTGGCAATTATCACTTAGGAGTCACATGGCTATCTGAAGGGGGCTAATTTTTGATTCTTGAGCTGAATTAAGCATTGAAAATCACTGCAAACAGGCTTCCAGGTCTAATAAGTTTGCATATAGTCCTAAATAAGTGTACCCATTGGGGAATGTTACTGATAGCTTCCTGCCTTGGTTGGGAAGGTATATTTGATGTCTTCACACCTCTGAGATCAGTAATTCTACCATTTGAACCAATAAGTAAAACAGTTTCCAGCAACATCCAAGGGCCTTTTAGCAGCTGATTGGTGGCTCCTCTGCAGTGAAGGTGCTTGGCTCCAGAGCCCTGGACTCTCCCATGTCAAGCCAACTGCCTCAAAACCCCAGAAACCCAACATATAGAATTGACAGGCTGAGTGAGTGGGAGCAGAGTGTAGAAGTAAGTGTAAAATAAGTTGTAGAACTGAGAAGCTGCAATTCATTCCCCCTCTCATAAGGCAGGTGAGATCTTGCCCTGCTGCAAAGCAGGTCTTAAAGGTGACAATGGACTTCAGTTGCTTTAGGAGAGTAAAAGCAAGTCCTGTGTGTAGCTGGTGAGTAAATCAGTGTGTTAAAGGAGAGCTGCAGACTCAGTGTTCCACCTAGGAGCATCCCTCATCTTCCTTTGGGTGCCTTAGCCCAGCAGTGCATGAAGCTCTTGTGCCAGCAGAAAGGGAGTACCTCTAGGAAGTGTAGGGAGTAGTCAATATGCAACAGCTATGCTTTATTTGGCTGTCTGTAGATGCCAAGGGGAAGGCAGGAAAGCCTGACTGGGGAGAGAGCTGAGTCAAAAAGAGCAAATTGGCTTTGACATGTCCCTGCAGGAGGGGGACCAGAAGCTCCCAGGCAGCTAAGCAGATGGCTTGGCCTTTCCAGAGGGGCTTGTGGCAAAGAAGACCCCACCAGAATGGCAACTGGCCAGTGCAATTTGGAAAGCATTGTTTGCAGGTGGGGTAGTCAGCTGTTTACATGAGCTGGGTTTAACTTCTCATGTGATGGAAAAGTTTACAAAATGTTTGGGGCTCTGCAAAAGATGCTGTGAAATCCAGAAATTAAGAGGTTGCTGAAAGCATACTTAGATGAGATAGAGCAGTGGATGACATGGTTGTATTTAGTGGCTGCTTGAGGGCAAAATTCTACCCACATGAGGTTTGTAAGTGGCCCTGAGATTACAGGACTTTGCCTGCACCAGGAATGACTGGACAAATAGAGGGTTTGGCCCCTTTGAAAGCTGGGGATCACATGGAGCAACTTTGCAGCCGTTGATTGATGGCTGAGGTCTGATTCTTGGAATTGCTGAAGTCCAGGTGTATGGAGGAAAGCAGGATCATAGCCTGGGGCAGCTCAGGGCAAGTGTCCCAGCCATCTTGTGGCCACAGGCAGGGAGGGCTTGCAAACTGGTCTGCACATTGTTCTGACAGCTGTCCAGTGTCCCAGGCTATACATGGGATGGACATACCTCTTGCAAGCATATGGCAACAGCTCACTGTGTCCATGATTGTACTAGTCACCTTTGCTTCATACAGCTTTTTCCCTGCACACCTCTAGGAACAGCCTGTGATGGGTCCTAGCAGTTGTTCAGTGTTTTACAGTAGTTTCCCTTTGTTGCTTTGACCTCTCTCACTACCAGCCTGAACAGACAAAAGTAATCGAGGTTTGTTCAAAAGTAATTTTGCATTAGAGCTTCTCTTCAGGGGCCTGTAATCTGGTTGGTTGATTGGTTGGTTGTTTTGTGGGTTTTTATTTTTGTGTGTGTGGTGGGTTTTTTGTTGTTATTAATAAAGCTGCCTAATAAATGATTTCAGCATTTCAGCAATACTGAAGGAAATGTGCTTGCAATAGTTAATGCCACTAATGGCAGATTGGAATTTTGCCTTAATTGTATCATTAAGATACATTTCATGCATTTAATTGTTTTTGTAAAATGACAGCTAAGCTCTCCTGCCTCACATTTCCCATTTCCTGATTCAATTACTTCACATGCAAGGGCAACCTGCTAGTAATGGCCTTTCACAGCTTTTGCTTTCCAGGGGAAATAAAGTGGTTTTTGGTTAGATATGCCAATACATTTCAGGTTAGCAAAGCTGCTGTGTGCTGTTTGTCAATGTTAGTGGTGAACAGATGCACTGAACTCTCTCTTCCTTGTTGGCCTGGATTTCATGAAAAAGTAGGAGGGGTGAAAAAGTGTCCAGGCAGGCTTGGAAAGAACAAGAAGGTTAAAAATCAAACTACAGGCCTTATTGTGTGCCCTGCTGCACCAGTGAGGGTTAAGTTTGGATAAAACATGCCATGTCTGACCCAAAGGTAGGAGTCTTGGGATCAGGGATTCCAGCCACAGAGGGAATGATGCATTGATTCAGGGATTCACTGGCAAAAGTTCCTGGGTGTTCATCACATGAAATTCAGCTGTTGGAGAAGAGCTGACAGCCCCAAACAGGTCCATTCCCTGCCACAAGGAACAGAGCTCAGCTAAGAGAAACAGGATAGAATCTTCTGTGTGACACCAGCTTTGAAGCTGATACAGATTGCGCATGATAGTGTGACCATGCAGCATATCATGTTCTGGAAGAGATGTTTTTAAAGGAAGACTTGGGACTTCTGTTCTTTTCCTGATTTGTTTTTATGTGGTAATGCTGGTTAGTTAGCTGTGATGGTGCTGACCTGTGGGAGCAGGTCACTGGTGGGAGATGAAGCTGCAGCTCTGGGCCTTCTTGTGGGTCAATGCTAGCCAGTTGGCTCAGGGCTTCCCTGCAAGACATGCACAAAGTTTCCTGCTTGCTCTTTGAAATTAAGATAGCTTGTGTCTTTGAAAAGCTACAGCCAGTCACCCACAGCAAGGCCAATCTTCTGGCAAGGCATCTAGGAGGCACATGAATCAGTGTGGTCCATTGTGGTCTAAAATAAGACCTAGAGCCCTTGGCAGTGGTGACATATGTGGATTTGTTTTAGATGAGTAAACATAGTTTTCACTGGACAGGAATTTGTAATTATGTTTGCAATTCCCAGATGCTCAGAGGGATGGGAGTGGTGCATACTCTCTACTTTGTGCCTTTTCTGACTTCTCCCAGTTCTGTAATCATTGTTATATGTCTACAAAATGGCAAAAGTCAGGATGAGGGTGGTTAGGAAATGGAACTATCTGGCTGCAATAACCACTACAGAAAATATTAAGTTACCTTGATGGATAGATAGCTTTTTGCTTGTATTTAGCATCACTGCTGGATTTTGGAGCATCTGAGAATAGTCAAAACTGTCCCAAAAGCCATCCAGTCTGCTACTGCTGTTTGCATTGTGAAGGCAGAAGCCCACAGAGTTACACATGTAATGAAAAGCAAGTAAAGCAAGGAAGGAAATACAAGTGGATTTGTGCAGGTGATAGAGTGGGAAATTCCATGCCAGGTGACAGACACAATAATTGGTAAATACTTTGAAAACCTTTCCAAGTTGTTACTCCAACATTGACCATGGGAAGCTTTTGAGAGCAGGCTTTTGATCTCAAGACTAAAACTGTCCTGCTGACTTGACAAATCCTTGACCTCAACTAGTTGTATTTGTTGTTTGGAGTCCAGTGGGGATTAAATAAATTCCTGTCCTCTCTTGCCTGGTGTATGACAGATTCAGCACTTGATGGGTTTGACCTCACTGGTGTCCTGGAGATCTGCAGAAGAGGCAGAGGAATCCTTTAGGTTCTGTTGAGCCACAGCCAACAGAAGGGAGTCCTATGTTTAGAAGTGACCTGCTGGATAGGCTGCACATCTGCTTTGCTACTGGCCTGCTAGAGGCCTCAAGGAACATGCTTAATGAATCTTTCTCAAATACTTTGGAAGTGAGGGAAGGCATTCATGCACTACCTGCTAACCACAAGAAACTCACCAGAGAGAATAACTCAGTTACCATCTATAAAAAGTATTGTCAGCTCTGGTTTCAAGCCACTAGAACACAGTACACCATATCCTGTATCTGGTGGAACAGACTCTATGCTATCTTTTCAGGCTCTGGAAGTCAATCTTCATGTTTTCTCAGGTGAAATAATTGCCTGTGATTCTACATCAGGGGGCTTTAGGGGCTGCTTGTTGGAAAGAAATGCAGGAGGATGTTGATCTATGTTATACAAACTGTGGAGAAAGTGTCTTGAATCCTAGTGAAACATAAAGGAGTCAGTTAGTGACCATGCAGCAGGTATTGCTCTAAGATTTATTTTTTTATTATTACATCAAGTGTTGGGTAACACTTAAATGAACTTTGTCTTTTTGGTTATTGATACTTTCAGTTAGCCAACAAAGTTCCCTCCCAGCTCTCTTTGGGTTAAAGGCCACTAACCATTCTTCAATTTCCTGATGCTTTTCCTGAGTTACTGATGCTAATAGTTATAGCTGATTTATCTTTAACCTTTATGGTCAGAAGTGGGGAGGCTGGATCTTAGAAGCCTGTGCTGTAACAGGGAAGAGGGCAGCAGGTGAAAGGAGATGGAAAATCCACTGAGCTCCTACTCTTTTCAATCCTTTGTAAAAGAGGGCTAAGTCTGAGACACCATGTGTTTTTGGCTCTATATAGAGATGAGACACTGTGAAAATACAGGCTTATGTCAGAAAAAGAGAATCTAAAATTAACTAGAACTTCCTTCTGCCATCAGATAAGTTGTACTTGCTTTCACATCTTTCCTACTGACACTTGGCAAATGGTGACCATTAGAGAAACACTGGACACCAAAAAGAGCTAAGTAAGAGGTGTGAGGAGCACTGATTTCCACTGTATAAAGTAAAGCAATACCATTTCACATCTTTCTACTTGGAAGCTGAATTTCCAGTTCAATTTTACTTAGATACTGTCTAGAGTGTTTTGTCAATAAATATCTTCCCCCTAACCCCTTCCTTGCTGTGATTGTTAGTAACAAATTTATATTCTGTTTTATTTCAGGTTGTCAAACAAATTCTGGAGCAAAACTGAGCACCACTAATTGTTCTTGGAATAAGCTAACAACATAATTTATCAACGTGGCAATAATAGTGATGTTTGTATTTCCCAGTCTTTAAATACTTGGATTGGAAATGACAACATTATAATTGAAAATAATGGCAATTATTTGTCTGCAAAGGTGTTTTGTTGCTACACTCAGTATCTTCTTTGAAACCAGCCATGAACAGAAGCCACCATAAGTAACAGTAAACTAAAAATTCATTTCCTAGAGATTGTGCACTACATCTGTTGTGTGGGAAATAACTTTGATTTCTGTTTTGTTTGGGATTTCAAAATGGTTTGTAGATGGAAAACTTCAAACCAATACCATCAGGAAAAAGGAACTGTATCTATTTTTGCTAAATTTCAAATGTTCTATGACAATATGTGTGTTTTTAATGCAGTATTTGTATGTGTGTATATATATATATATGTGTAGGCACACCTTGAGATCAATATTAATAAGTAAACAAGACTATCAAAATGAGGAAACATCAACATAATTCTTCACACTTTCCTACTGAAAAATGCCAAATGCAACATACTGAGTTGGGTATGATAGAGCAGAGTGCTTCCTGATCCCAAGGGAACAGTGTTTCCTCCTGGACCTCAACACCACTTGCACCTGCCTTTAGCTCAAGGGCCATGGTAAGGGGCTTGGGAAGGTCTCTCACCTTGGTTGGTCTAGAGAGGATTTAAGCCTCAACTACTAAAATGCTCTCTCAGTTTTTCCCTGGAAAATACTGTATGTTGCAGGGCAGGGAAAGGATGTTTTAGACTATGTTTTATACTTATTCCTCCCTTTTTTATTGCACATATCAAGTGGCATTGCCCTTTTGCATTGCTGCAGTGCCAATATGTGAGAGACCTGCTGCAGCTCCTCCTTTCCAGAATGGAGAGGAAGGATCTTCCAAAGGAGGAACCACCAAGCAGTAGCTGTGGAGAGCTTCACCTGTGGAAGAATTTTGGACATTTCCAACCTGGATTTGGGGCTGGAAGAGGCAGGCAAGAGCTTCAAAGGCAAGGTGGCACCCCATAGTTGAACTTGGGAGGGACACCTGCTCTTGGGTTGTGGTCCAGCACCAGCTCCATGCAGAAATCTAACACCTTGTCCTTAAATCCTTATTTCACCTTTATATACTGAAATGATTCCCTTATGAACTAGTTCCTAATGTCCTTATTAACCAAGGATTAATTATTAATTAAGCAGCTCAAGCTACTTATTAATTTGACTTGTTAATTAAGTATAGGATGCTAATGAGGCAGTGTTTTAATTGAGTTGTTGAGGGGAGATGAGGATGAGGATCTCTGCCTTGTTCCTGTTGTAGAGCCAGGAACGTGGCTCCTCGTGAGGCCACTGGTTGTGGGAGCTTCCTGAGCTGCCTTGTGCAGTTGCAGCTTGGGAGTTTATTGATGTTTATTTAAGTGGTTAGCCCCAGGCAACCTGCAAGAGGACTTGCAAGCCAATGTTTTAGTGCCTCATGCAGGGCTAAGCTGTGTAAGCACTGGGACAGGACTGGTGTGACCATGGGATGAAGGTAAGGAGGATGACTTGGATGGGTGGGAGGTGACAGGCAGCAGTGGCCTCCTGCTTTTGTCAGCCTTAATGAGATCTACAAATGGGAATTGTGCTCCTTGAAATTACTTCCAGCCAAGATGAGAGAGATCTGCAATTTACAGACAATGCAGAGCAAAAGACTGTCAGGAGTCCTCTGCTTTGCTGGAGCCTTTGCAGCGAGCAAGAGCCACATAACTCCTCCTGGTAAGTTAGAGCTACCTGTGATCTGCTCCAGCTCTTCTTCTGTTTGCAGGATCAGGTCAGGATCCATTAGCGGATAGAGTCACAGAGCTGAGTTAAGGCTTTGTGAGATAACCCCATGCAGGCACCTTACTGCATGCAGGCACCAGGTAGTCAGGACTGATAGGGTGATTTCAGGATGTTTTCTCTGAAAAGTTTGCTGAAGGCCATTTCTTATTGCCAGCAACAATCTAACATCATTGACTTGTTCCACCACTAATGCCATTCCCCAGGCAAGCTAAAATAAAATCATTTCTAATCACTTCTGAAAAGAACTGGGGGAGGGGGAGAGCTAATGAGGAAAACACACATTTTTTTATTTAGAAACAGAAGTGCATTCCCTGAAGTCAACAGCCTAAAAAAATTCTTTTTGAATATTCATTTCTACTGAGATTTTCTATTGCTATAATTAATTTGTCACAAATACCCTGACAAAGCATTTCTGGTGAAGTGATGAAGGCTACAGGCAGAGGTTTACTTAGTGTCTTTTGAAGAAAAGTAACTAGCTGTCAAGTAACTTTAAACTCTTAAAGTTTTACTGGCTTGATCCTCCTTTCATAAAGAATGCTACTTGGCTTAGAAGACAGCTAAACTTATTGAAGATTGTTATATGGAATTATTTTTGGCTAATTCTGATCTATTGGTCTATTATCTAGACACTCTGACAGGCACAGGATTTTCATTTCGTCTTACTGGAGAGGGAAGAGAACAAAACCTCTGAAGTACCACAGAGTTGTTCAGGGCTCAGTTCTGCTGCTTTTCCCCTTCCTTTCTGCAGTAATGTGGGGATCCTTGGGATGCTTACCCAAAGTGAAAGATCTCTGACAGCAGCCAAATAGCAAATCAATGCCCTATGCCTCAAATGACTGACGCGTAACGACATCTGCCTCGTTAGATCAGATCACTGCTCCCTGCCAGCCAAGGATGTACTGCCAGAGGTTGTGAATTTGGGGAAGTCAAGTCTTCACGTTTCCTCCTTTGTGTTTCTACCTCCAAAGTAATTGCTGCATGAGTCATGGGCAGGACATCCTTACAGGACCAGTGGCTGACTCAAATCAGCAGGAATATTATTTTCATGGGAGGAGGATCAGACCTGATTCTGTAACCATTACTCACCCCAAGTAGCACTAGTTCAATAAGTCTATTCATGTAAGTAAGTCTTTGCTGACATGAGTAATGGTGGCAGATTCTGGCCTTGACTTATTACATGAAACCATCTCAAGCTCAGGAGAAAGCCACATGACTCAGATCTTGCTTTAAAAATAAAAGTTTTAAATCCCAAGTTATGATGTGCCATTTGGCTCCTGCCGAAGTTGGTCTAAAAAGGCTGCTCTGAATAATAAAAAAGATCAAGCTTTTGATGTTAAGTTGCATGTTCAAGCATAAAATCCAGCCTTGATGAAGCTTAGCCTGGCTTATTTCACTTGGGCAAAGACACTACACAAGAACCTTACACTGTTTCTCACTTAGAGAATGTCTGTGCATTAAAAAAAAGAAAAAGTTTTGACAGATAAGTAATTAGGAAACATCTGGCCAAAGCCAAGGCGACAGAAGTGATTCCAATCAAAGGTGGTTCCTTGAAAGCTTTCATCTCAACTCCAACAGAAACGGCAAACTTAGCACTTAAAAAGAAATTCCAGCTTTCTGATGAAGTGTTAAAAAGTCAGCCAGTGAAAAGTGCACATACATCCACCCAGCATGAGAGGCTGAATGGAGGAGGTTGGAAAATATTGGGCTATGCGTGAGTGGAGGTGTGCCAAGGGTGCAGGGGCTGCATTTTGACACTGTCATGGTGGTTTTGATTGACTTCCCAGCAGCCACGTGGCTCCACCACTGACTGCAGAGGCCAGTTACTGAGTGGTTCTGTGCTTGCCTTGCAAGTTCAAGGTACCTGCTTCCAGCAGTGCTTCCTGTACCAGCTGCTCCATATGCCCTTACCTACAGGCACCAGAGGGCAGGCAAGACTTGGGTGGTCTGCATGAGCTGGGCTAGGAGGTTACTGCAGTCCTGGGAGCCCTTGTCTTCTCCTTTTTAAAAGCTTCGTTGGAGCTATGCACAGAGTAAAGGAATGTCCTTATCAGGGATTATTGGGTAGGTGGTGCTCTCTTTCAGTAAGCTCTTCCCCTTGGCGTGGTGTTTTGAAGATCTTTCCCAACGTTTAGTGTATGCTGGTGGTTTGGATGCTTCATTAAAATAAATAGTGGAATCGTGTGGGTGCTCCTTCAGCTGGTTGTCTTGGAAGGACTTTGATGCACTTCTTAAGAGGTGATGTTTTCTCATGGTTTTCTGGCTGTTGCAGTGCCTGCTAAAAATGGTCCTTCAGGCTTCTTTAAATTTCCACCAACTTTCATTTTGAGTTTTTGGGCAAAGTTTCAGACACATTTTTTTTCTTCAAACTGGCAGGTTTGCACATGTCGAACCCCTTCAGCCTCCATGGCCCTTCCTTCATGGCATTCACACATGGTAGCTCAGCAGGAGTGGACAGGGCAGCCACCTCTGTGCTTTGCAGGAACTTGGAATTGAACCCTGGTTTTAGTGAGGGCTGATGCTTTTTAAATTGCCCATTTCTATATTTTTGAGCCACCAGACTAAAAGCCCAGAGCAAACCTCACTGCATCTCTATGCTCAGCATCCAGCTGCACACCTAAGCTCTGCCAAGCAGGGCAGGAGGGGCTGCAGGGCCCCGGAGCAGGGATGAGAGTAGGTGAGTGCTGGCTATGCATATCCTTGCCTGCTTGGCCAGAAGAGGAGGAGCAGGAAAAAGAAGATCCATTCTCCAGCATAGCAGACATTTTGAGCTGCTTCTTGCACAGCTGGAAATCATTGTGATAGCATCAGCTGCCAAGGAGAGTTATGAGATTTGGCAGGATTCAGAGAGAAAGAGGTAGCAGCTAAATCATTTGTGAACAGTAAGTGCTTCAAAGACATAGCAAGGGGCCCTGGCTCACCAGTGGGTTCCAGTGTGCTTCACAGAGCCAGGGTAGCCCAGCCCCATGGCAGGGCAGAGCAGGACCCAGCACTTACCCCGTGATGGCACAAGGCTCTGTGCGGGGTGAAGGACAACTGCAGCTCCTGAATTGCTCCTGCTGTTTGTTGCCCCATCAGTGTGTTCCTAGACACAGAGGACTGGAATACCTTGCAGCTGGGGTGGATTGATTATTGAACAAGGATATGCATGCTTTGTAACCCCCCTATGAATGAACCTCTGTAAAGCAAGAGCAGGAAGTGTACAATAGATTCCTTTTCAAATTAATTGCTATTATTTAGATTAAAACACATTATCATATAAATATTTGATTAAGAATGCGATTAAATCTTTCTTACTCATGAACTGTGACAACTTTAAAGTCTAACCTTTTATAGCTTGGCACCACATCATTATTTTGCTCATTAGCTACGTTTAATAATTCGATCTCATAATATGCTTTGCCATTTGGAACCTGCCTTTGTGTGCCAAGTTCAAATCGATCCTGTTAGTTATTTGTACCACTGCAGGTAATTAACAAAAATTAAAAGCAATTTAACCTTGCAGTCTGGCTTTGAGCAGATGAGCATTCGAGAAAGGGAGCAGACCAAAGAGCACAAGTCAATGGGGATTCTTCTGCTGTTGGCTGTGGTGGTGCAAAGCTGGCTGTGAGTGGTGTGTGAAAGTGGAGATGTCCCCTTGGGTGGGCAAGGAGTTCCAGTAATTCAGAAAGTCTCTTTCCACCATGTAAAGCTGTTGGGCATAGCAAACAGGGTGACTAAACCTGCTGTGGAGTCCTATAAATGATATGATGGCATAACTGATGAGCAGTTGGGTCTTTGGCACTTGGGGAGGGGAAGCAGAGAGCTTCAGCTGAGGCTACCAAGGGGTCACCTCCAAGGACAGTGGACCTCTGCTCCCTTGGGACACATCTTCCCAGGACTGAGGATGCTGTCTTCCTGCCCTGGTTCCTTCTGCCTGCTTGAGTGTGTTTCTTTTGGATGGCATGGTTCACTGAGGGCTCCTTCTGCCTCTCAGCAGGATCAGGTCCTCGCAGGCTGTCTGGAGGCAGAAGAATGCTTCTGTCTCTCCCAGCTCACTCCAAACAGCCAGAGCCCACTTTCCTAATTTAAACTGCACACAAAAGCTTTCCTTACATGGTCATGGATGCTATTTTTAGGTTTGCCAATTAATCCAGCTCCGTTTGAGCTGGATTAGTAATCACATACCCCCTTAATTATAGGTGTATAAACTCCAGACTGGCAGCTGTTTTGACATTCTCAGCTGGGAAATTTGCCCTAAACAGCCACCCCCCCCTCCCCACGCTGCAGCAGGATTGCGGGCTTGGGGCTGCCTGCCTTCATGCCCATCTGCCGCAATGGCACCGTGCCTGCTCTCAGCGCGCTTGGATGCCTGCCCTGGGACACAGGTGCCAGGCAGCAGTGAGCCAAGATGGGCAGCCTCCCTTTTTCCTGGCTTTTTTTTAGTTTGTTTCCCCCTCCTTCCCCACCCCCCAGCAGGAAAATCTCCTGGGTGTCCCCCAGGCCTTTTCTTTCTGCAGAAGACATCTGACAGGAAGGAGAAGGGGCCTGTGCCAATGCTTCCGTGGCAAGGTCTCCATTGGGGGCTGTGGGAAGTGCCTGTCCCACACCATGGGTAATGGGGCTGGCTCCTAGTACTGCCAGGCACTGACCCTCATGCAGGGCTAACAGCCTAGCATTGCTCAGGTTCCCCATGCCCCGCAGTGCCAGCCCATGGAGGGCAGCCTGTGGCACCTGTCTGTGTGCCCAAGGCTGACACAAGAGGTCATGTCATGGAGCTGGTATACACTGCCCAATCCTGCAAAGGCACAGGACCATGGGTGACCTCCCACAGCCACTGCTTGGGGTGCTGGAATGACAAGATGCTTCCCCTCTCCCAGCAAGGGTTCCTCTCTGGGAAAAGGGAAACCTGAGTGAGGAGCTGCCTTCTTTATTTCAGTGCTGGTGAGGGAGATTTGAAAGATGAACATCTACAGTACTTCCCATTTCTAACACTGCCAGTGCCACTGAGTGGTGGGTTCCTGGTGAGAGCCTGTTGTCACCTAAAGCAAAGGAGAAAAAAAGAAATTTTAGAGAAAGTTCTGTGGGGACTCTCCTGGACAGAGCTGTATCCAGTCCAGAGGCAGAAACTGTGCTCAGTCACTGAGGACCACCCTGTGGTACCCCCAAAGGCCTCGCTGGCCAGGGCAGAGGCAGGGCTGGACAGTCAGACCCTGCATTACTGAGACCCGAAGAGACATGCTGAAGGCAGCTGCTGGAGCATCATTGCTAATTGTGGCTCTTGTCCCACCAGTTGGGGAAGGTTTGTGGCTGGGCCATACCTGAGCAGTGAGCTAATTCCCCAGCAGCACTGGGTCAGCGTCATTCCTCTATGGAAGGGTCCCTGCCTGTCCTGCTCTGACTCTCCATGGGTTTAGTGCCTGGCAGTCATCTCTCTCCTGCTAGCTGGAGTTTTGATGATAGCTGGTGGGAATGCTGTTTGAGCTTAACAAATGGAGTGGGTTTTGTTTGTTTCAGTGTAATATTAGATGCTTTTGAGTCTAGTGAGTGAAGTGCCCTGCTCACTTGAGCTCCATAGCACTTCCCTCTCCTCATTTTATGGCAGTGGCAGTGGCAGCAGTACATGACAGTCCTGTGTCCACTTCCTGACAACCTCACTGCACCTCTTGGACCTCCTTTAATTTTGTGCTCCCTGAATCAGCTCTCCAGGCTGCCTCTAGCCAGAACCTCTCCCTGCTGAATACTGCACCTCAGGACTGTCTCCATCAGCATCCTGGCATCCCACCCCTGGCAGAGGTGGTGATTCTTGGGCTGTGCGGTGCAGGCACTGGTATCAGTCCTTCATCTGCCCACACACCCGCAGCCGTGCTTGCTGTCTGGCAGGCAGCTAAAACATCCCCTTGCAGGGTAAAAATCACCCCTTTTTCCAACATGCCTGAGTCACTCCACATTCTTCTTGTTTATGTTGAAGTCTGGCACACTGCATCTCGTGGGACAGCTTGCCGACCAGGCGCAGGCACCCGGAGTAGTTTTCCATTGAAGCTGCAGCCATATACATTTACTCGTCATACTTTCCGCTGCCCATCGGAAAAAACGAGGTTAGTGTTACAACTGTCAGTGCCGCCCTCAGAGAGGGAGAGGTTTAATGCTGGGTCACTATGTCTGGCCGTTGCCTTCAAGCAAAGGCCTTCCTGGGCACAACAAGGTGGAGGGTGCTGCAGGGAGCTCCTCCTGCCTCAGGGTTGCCCAAAGGGATGGTTTATGAAGTCATGGGCCACGATGAGTGATGAGGAAGGGAATGAGATCATTTCTCAAGACAGCTCTTCAGCTGCATAGGACAGACAGGCCAGCTCTCCCATCTGGCAGTGACATCCTAGTGGTGCTGGAGGAGACCTGGGCAAATCTGGGGTCCTGGCACAGCATCAGGCACACACTGCTGCCACAGCTTCTGCTTCTCAGCCGAGAGCTGGAAGGGAAACACGTGAGGATTTCCCAGGCTTTGCTTCTGCTTGTCAGACCAGCAGTGCCCTGGCAGAGCATCAATCCCACATGTGACTTTACAGAGCTGTTTGGAAAGAAACACGTGTCTGGCAGGGGGTCGAGAAGGGGAAAGTGGAGGTATCTGCTTTTATAGGCTTTGGAAGCTCATAAAAGATTTTGGTGGAGTTCTTGGGGAAGGCTTTGAGACTGTTCTCCCACTGGCTCTGGGGTGCTGGGGCTGCCTTGTCCCCCTGCCATGCTGTGGTATTTTTTGGTGGGCATGATGCTTTGCTTGCCCTTGGTGCAAATGGCAGGCAGCTACCGGAGCCCATGATGCTGGTGCAGTAAAGCCTGAGTCCCTGCTCGCTGCTGTGAGTCACCAACACAGGCCACTGCTCTGCCCGGTGGCAGAGCAAGAGAGCAGGAAGGTTTTGTCTGACAGTGCAGAATGACTCAGAGGGCAGCAATTCTGCCCATCCTCACCCACCTGTGGTGGATTCCTGAGGCTTTGCGTGCCACCCTCCCTGTGACCCCCACAGCATGACACTGAAACCATCACCCAGAAACAGTTGTCAGACATTATTGTGAATCAGCCCAGGGTGTGAGGCGTTGTCATGGTGTCCCACATCCTCATGTTCAGGGCTGGACCACCTGTAGAATAGCTCTGCCAACCACTGCATGCAGAGAGGAGAATAATGGGGTGACAAACTAGAGGCTCAAATCTTCCTGCTGCTGTGCTCCCAACAGCTGCCATCCAGTGTGTCACTGGTGTCACCTGTAGTGTGGTTTTGGCACCAAGATCCCACCTGGTTTGAGCCATTGCTGTGATGTCCTAAGACCACAGCCCAAGACAAGGAAGGTCAGCTGGCCCTGTCAAGCACTGGCTTGTGATGCCAGTCCTGCAAAGGGATTTATGTGGGTATGAAGGCAATTGCTCACGGAAGCAGTGAATGTTCCTTGTCCCTGTTGAAGCCCTTAGAATGTCATGAGTGTTTTGGGGCATATTGTTTCCCATACATCCTATAGAAGTATCTGGAGTTGAGTAACTTTTCATGCAACATGGAGTTCCCTGGCCTGCAAGTCAGGGGTGAGAAACACAAACTTAGATGTGAGCCTTGATATTTAGGAGCAAGGAGCACCATAATTTGAATGTTTCTGAACTCAACACTAATAAGAAAAATGAAGATGTTTTGTCCTGCCTGTAGATTCCTTGTGGACTTTGCAGCCACATTTTTGAGCAAGAGACACTCTCCTCACCATGAGGTACCAAGCTGCTGCCACAGTGAGCCCACAGCTGCATCTGGAGTTCTGCCCCACCAAAGTGTCCCTTTCTGCAGTGCTGCCAGCCCGGGGGCATCTTGTGTTGCAGCAGCTCTAGCTCAAGACTTTAACATCCTGAAGTGCACAGCAGAGACAGAGAACAAACTTTTTAAAGTGCTTTTTGCCTTCCCTCCAGGCTCTGGATTGGTTAGTTTCTGGGGGGCCATATCCAGAAATGAATCAAGAGCTGTGAGCCTCACCCCTGCTCCTCCAGTGTGCCTCCCTGCTGTGTGCTGCCCAGGCAGGGGACTCAAAGGAGGGGGACATGGGGACCTCCTTCCCAAACTCTATGACTGCTGTCTGCCACAACTAATGAGAAAACCAATCAGAGGAAGCAAATTTACAAATCTCTGCTGTAGAAGCTGAACAAAGACCTGCTGGCTTCATCTCAGTATGCTGACCAGTCCCAGCTGGGGCCAGCCACTGGGAGAGCAGAGCTTCGATGCTGCTCACAGCACCCTCCAGACCTCTGTCATCCACTGCAGAGACAGTGAAGAAACCCCCACGAGATGAGAGAGGCCCTGCCAGATCGCTCCAATGCCTTTGAGTTCTCGCAATAGCCAGAGGGAACTGCAATTAACGTCTGCTGCAATTTCTTCATTATCATAATGACAGTGCTCAGCAAAATATACAGGAGACATCGACGATGATGCCCAGATGCTGGAACCATACTATGCCACATGGAAAATCATGGTGGGGTATAAAAACTAGGCTTTTATAAGGTACAGCTGCCTCTGCATAATGCCCTTGTAATTTATCAGTGTACAGCATCTGGTTCTTTGCTGTCATTCTTCGACTTTCAGACAACCATAATCTCAAGTGTCTTAATAATAACACAGACCTGCCAGACAGGGGAGGAAGGAGGATGGGAAGGGGGTGGGGAGTAAAATTGCTCCTTTTGTGCTGTTCATCCCAAATTAGAGGGGAAAAACAGAAAAAGGGTAAATCTGGTGGGGGACTGGGACTGCTGGAGGGGTGGGAAGGGTAAGGGATGATGGAGGAGGGGCTGGGGCTGCACAGTAGGTCCTGGAGGACCTGCCTGAGGAGGCACATTGCAGAAGCCATCACTTTGGTGGTATCCAGGCCCTGAAGAGCTTCCAGGCGTCTGCTCTTTCTGGGGTGAATTTCCCTTTGTAGGTTTAACGAAAACCATTTGGCAAAGTCTGCAATTGGAGCCTGCAAGGAGCAGTGGTTCAGGGCCCAGCCCTTCAGCCTGGCACAGGATGACACCATGGCAAAACTCACTGGGGCTCAGCCACCAGCCCCATGACTGCCCAGCTTGGAGGGATGATACAGGATCCTGTATGGACTGCCTAGAAAAAAGAAATGAAAGGGTTTGAGGAAGCACTTTTCCCTTCAGAGATTTGCAACCACGCTGCCAGGAGGTTGCAAAGCTGTGCCAGTGCAAAACTGCCCATCCACTGTCCTGGCAGTCATCTCATCACCAAGGGGTTCTTGTGGCATGTCCCTTCCCATTGCAGGTGCTTGTGAGAGTGCCTGACCTGTGACACATACAGAAGTTTGGGGCTCCCCGAGGGTGGGTAACCCAGACCTGGTGTGCTGGGGATGTGAAAAAAACAAACTTTTAAAGTCTGTTACAAGACTGGGAGCATGAAATCTCTGCATGGCTGATATGTCACCCCTGTTGCGTTAATCTCCTGGTGCATCACTTATTGAAGTCGGGGAAACTCCTGGGATGTGACTGAGTCCTGAGTGTGAACGATTCCACAGAGAGGACCTGCAGGTGTAGGGCCAAATCCGTGCCCTAGTTACACAGGTGTAAACCCACTGACTGTGCTGAAGTTGGGTGACACATGCTTCAGGATGAGTAAGGAGGGACCTGACCAGTGTCCAGTGCAGACGGGTGCTGTGGGTCCCCAACACCCCATGACACAGTGAAACCTGAGCCGCTGCCCTGTCCCCAGTGTGCTCTGGACCCCTGGAGATGGGATGTGAGAGGTGGGACGTTGATGGTGGGGGTGTAGGATGTGGTACCTGGATGGTGGGAAAGTGGGACCCGGGTGATGGGGGCGTAGAACGTGGTACCTGGGTGGTAGGGGTGCGGCGGGGATGTGGGACGTGGGTGGTGGGGACGTGGGACGTGGTAGGCTGCCTGCTGCCACCACGAGATGGCGAGCGAAGGAGCCTCTTGACAGGCTGTCCTAGGGAAAGGTGCTCAGCTCCTGGCTGCATGGGATATCTCCGTGTGATTTTCCTTAACAAGTGATGAGAGGAGGGTGGGGAACAAGTATGAAGACAATTATCCGAGGAGGACTGGGGAGTACATGGCAACATGTCCAGTGGCTGTTCGTACCCCCCTCCTCCCAAGGATTCCCTCTTCTGACACGCTCCATGTGCGGTGGAAGTGCTGTCTCCCTGCTTGAGTCCCCTCTCCATCCCCGTTCCCACGGGGATAACTCATTGCTTCCCCATCTCCAGCAGCCAGAAGGAGCTGCCTTCTGGGTGCTCTGTTCCTGTGTGTGCAGGAGTCCCATCCTTTGCTGGGCTGTAGATCTCCTGTTGGTTGCTTGGAGGATTTGACCTGACAGGAGGGTTTGTGTAAGTCCTTCCCCTGTGACATGGGGTGGAAGTGCTTCATCTCTGCCCCAATTTGCAAAAAAAGGGGCAGTCAAGCTATTTCCTCTTGGATATTTCTGCTGGAAAAGCTTCCTGTGGAAACTAGCTCACATCCCCACTGGAAAAGATGTATGCAGGAACAAAAAGGGGGTTTGCTTAATGTGTGTATAAGTGGAATTTGTACATGAGCTGTCTAAGCCCTCCCTCAGTGCTGCTGATCAGGGTGGGCGTTTGCATGACTGCTATGTAGAAGCAGGACTTGGTCTGGGTGGTGTGAAAGGACCAGGAGCATGTGCAGCATTGTAACCCCCAGAACTGAATCCTGGCAGTGGAGCACTGAACAGGCATCACAGTCCCCTTATCTTTCAATATCACAGCAATTACTTTGCTACCTTATTGAGACAAATGAGGGTGGTTATGAAGCCTGTTTTGTAAAGAGGATTAGTAATCTAATACACACACAACTATCACTCCTCCAGCAGTGTTTCGACTTACAGACCTGTTTGAGTGATTACAATTTGTGACAGTCCACAGTGTGTATATATGTTTTCTTTTTCATTTTTAGTGCACAGAAACCTTTGGCTACTCTGTCCTTTTAGGACAGGAGGCAAGTAGAGAGATGGGGTTATATTGCCCTGCTCTGTTTGTATATTAAGAGATAAGCACCATATTATGCTAACAATCAGACAATATGTGATAAACTGGAGCTATTGGTCCTAGTTGGGACAGAAGCTTTATCTTGGGAGGGTGCCTGGATGTGGGGGAGATCTCTGGCTGGGATAAGTGTGGATGCTGCCAGCTTCACCTTGCCATCAGAGGTGAAGTTTGTCCAGGCATGCTTTATACTGTTTAGCAGGTATCCAGACATGAGGCACCTTCCTACTGGGTCACTTTAGGATACTGAAGTTAAACATTGATTATAGTGAAATGCTGCAATGTGTGGACAAGGCACTGTAGGTTACTGATAAGGTAAGCTGAGCCACACAAATGGGCTTGTTGGTCCTCAGTGTGTGTGCTGGGGTAGTTTAGCCTCCTGTGGAAGAGGTTTAGGCTTATGCAGCCTGTGCTAAAAGCATGTTTGTGGCCTGGGACTGCAGCTTACCTGACAGGGGGCAATCTAAATCCTAGTAGCATGCTCCCTCCTAAAGCAGTGCACACTCATGTATTCACTGGGGGACTTTTTGCATCATTAATGTGGAGCTTGTCGTCAGTGATTACCTGAAGCATTCTCAAAACCAAGATGTACTTCTAAAACAAGCACAACATCCAGTTCCAGAAATCCTAAATCCTGCTTTCTTTCATGCAGCATTGAGATTAAATGACCCAAGGCAGCCTGCCCTCTGGTGATGTAATGGCCTGTCCTGTCTGGGTGGGCACCTAGCCTTCTGTGAAAGGACTTTGTGCTGCTTGGTGCAGGGTGGGGTCTGTCACACCTCCCCTAATTAATGTTAATGAGGGTCCTGTGTAGGAGTAGGAGCCTGGGTCTCAAGGGCTGATTTCCTTAGCACTGGGGAGTAAGTTTGGGCACAGATGTCATCTGGACAATGTAATGTGGGGTAACTGGGAGAAACAAATCAACCAGTGGGGCAGCCAACGTGTTAACCTCACTGTCCTGATCTCAGCCTTGAACCACTGGTCTAGGGTGTGGAGTGCTTTTGCTCTCTGCTGGAAGCATAAATCTTGCAGCTTTCCTGGAATCCTGCATGTTCTTGTGCACCATGCAACACATCCATGGCAGTGGTGTGCAGGCATTTGGGTCAAATCTACTTAGGGGCTCTCCTCCCCAAGCTCTATTCTGCCCCTCTGCCCATAGGCAATAACCCTGGGAAGGATGCAGTGGCCTAGGAATTATTTCCCAGCAAGTCTTAAGTGTATAGACTAATACATGCTTGCATACTATGGTTAATTTCCTTCTTCTGAAGAACAAACCACACTTCGAGGTGTTGCCTGTGCCCTGCTAACCACAGCCTGAGGTCCCCAGCAGGCCCAGCTTTTCTCCACTGCCCCATCCAAACTCAGATCACTGCAAAAATGAACTGGGTTTGCTTCTGCAGGAATGGGGGCCCATGAGCCTGGTGGCCTAGGCTGCTGTGATGCTTTGGATCTCCAGCCTCCCCACAAGTGCTTTTCCAACCCCCTTCTCACCCAGCGAAGCTCTTCAGGCCAGCACCATCTCTGATTTCTGCCAAACTGGCACAGCCTGCCTGATAATTTGCCATAAAGGCTGAATACAAATAAAGTGGCTGTGTCTGTCAGTTTACTTAAGGAAGTGGTGTGTGTGATGTCCTCTGAAAACAGAATGTTTATGCTGGTGGCTGTAGCGCTGGGTTCGTACATGCAGGTAAAATGTTCCTGGACCAAAGTACAGCCAATGCAGCTGCAAGCAGGAATCCAACACGTTGGAAAACAAACATGTTACGCCAGTGGGTGAGCTGGAGCTACATTCCTGAGTGTTTTTGCCTGGTGTGGGTGTCCCTGGGACAGAGGAGCTGATGGGGAGGCTGCCAAGTGGCCACTTGTCTTAATTAAAACAAACGTGTGGTTAGGCTTTATCAGGTTCAGTGTTAACTAATACACAAGCAAATCCACTTATTTGAGCCCCTTCTTTTATGTACATGCTGGTTGTATTTTTGTGGTCAGTCTTGTATTCACCTCTTCTTGCACTGGTTCTCTTCATTTTCATGGAAGTGTTGGGTAAGAAGGACCTTGGGACTGCCGTGTCTTGGCCTGGAAACCTCCAAGGACAGAGACTCCTTGGTCTCTTGGGTGTTCTAGCAGCGTTGCACCAACCCTTGAGGAGAAACTTTCCTGATGTTCAGGCTGAACCACCCCAGGCAAAGCCTATGGCACACCTCTGGCATTGCAGGATGTGGGGCTCTGCTTTTCCAGCTTGCTAGCCCCCTCTGCTTGGTTTCCACCTTTGGAGTAGTTGGAGTGAGGCTGTCTGGTAGGTCTAGGGCTTGTCCATCAAGATTATAATCCAAAGAAATGCATATTTTTTCAATAAAAACAAACACTGCATACTCTTGTTCTTGCTGCTGACCTGGGTCAGCCCTGAGGTCTGCTTAGTCCCTTCCTCATGGGTAGGAGATGGCAGATGTCCTATGGCTCAGAAATGAAACCTACACCAAGAGGAAATGCCTTCCTGGTGCCCAGCTGGGAAGTTTGAAGTTTTCTACCCTTTTCAAAATGTGAATTATCCACCATTTCAGCTGAAGCTGTAGTACTGAATGCTGTTGGGAAATGGGGTTTGGATCTGAATGCTTCCTCTGTGAGCTCTGAAGAGGTGGTGGAGCCTTATCTCTCTTTGGTCTCCCTTGGCAACATCTATTTACATGGCTGCACAAGCTGCTGATATAGTTACTTCATCCTAGCCTTTTGTTTTGTTTCATTGGAAACCAATATTTTGGCCATGTCAGGGCTCAAATTCTTTTATGGCATGTTTAATCCAGGTTTGATGGCTTGCTCAGGTCCCAGAGGTAGAAAACAGAGTAGAAATAAATACAGGGAAGGAATTGCTGGGATGTAAAAGAAACTGGGAGGGGAAAACCCTGAAGTCTCAGAAATTTGGCAGAAAGCCTCTATAATTTTTTGTGCTATGGCTCATGAGACTTTCAGCCTCTTTAAAAATGAGGGAGATGATTTTAAAGCCTCTGGTGGCATGGCCAGATAGTTAAGAAAGTTCCCACTGACTGAATGATTTGGGGTTTCTGTGCATAGCTTACCGTGCTTAGTCCCTCCTGCAGTTTGGGAATGCTCCTGTCTTCTGCACTTTCCCTCATGGCTGGTAGCAGATGCATGGAGCAGCTTCAGTGGGTGTTGTCTCCTTCAACCTGCAATGATCAGGACCTCACTGGTGGTGCTGGACTGTGAGCATGCATCTCTCTTGGCTCTCTATTTTCTAAGCTAACAGCATCCTCACCATTACACAGAACAAGCTTGGAGGGAGGCTACTTCCCCAGGGTTGGTGGCCTTGCATTGTGTCTAAAGGTCCACATCCTGCTAAGTATCTCACCTATCCCTGTGCCTCCAAGGAGGACTCTTGGTGCCTCTTTTTCCTCCCGACTGCTCTCTCACCTGTTTTGACCGTAAGTTCTCTGGAAAAGGAGCTTTTGATAGAGACAGGAGGTTATTGGCCTGTCTGTGCGTGGAGGTGCTGTTATTTCTAACAACCAATGTGGTATCTCTGCTGTAGCTGAGCAGCCTTTGCCCAAGTCAGTATTTGCATGGAAGTCTGGAAGAGAATTTCACTTACTGCCTTATCAGCCTTATCTGCTTCTCCTCTGAAGCCAGAGCAGTGACGAGTGTTTTCTTCTCTTTTATCTGTGTATCTGCCTTAGCAACTGGCCAGAAGAGATGGGGGATGCTGTAGATATCTAAACAAATCACTTTCTTCTGATGCACATAAGGTATTCCAGGAATCCGTTTCACTGCATTGCATATTAGCCCACATAGGGCACTGCTACTCCTGTTGCAAAGCTCAGACCCAAATTTAAAGAGAATCTCTTGGAAAGCTTTTATCTAGGTTATATTTCTAGCAAAGATAGGCGTTATCTGCACAAAGCAAACTTTTTTGCCCTGACCCCTACTGACGTTACAGGTGGGAAACTGTGACATGACTGCCAACACAGAGCCAGCCCAAGGGCCAGTTTGCATTTGCTTCTTGGAGCTGGGCTGTGCTAGCCAAACTGCAGCCTTGTCCTGCTGGGCTGTTCAAACCTGCCTTCAGATGTGCCTCATTCCTCATCACATGCTCCTAGCCGCCATCCCACCCTGCAAGAGGTGGTCTTTTCATTCTTATCCACAAGCCCATATGGATGCAGCTCCAGGAGGCACCATGTGCTACCACAGCACAGGACAGTTTCTCCTCTTCCTCACCCTCCTTGTTTCCACTGAGGCTAATGGGTTGGGGGAGTCTAACCCTCACCCCACAGGGAACTTCATCACACCTTCACGATCAGTCTTGTGTTTGGCAGCACACCACTGGTGGTGATACAGGATAACTTGGCCTAAATAATGCGTTACAGGAGCTGATCTCACTGTGCAGATCATTCTGCTGGCTTTGTGAAGTTAATGAGTTTACAAGTTGCCATTAGGTCAGGAAAGCTTCATTTACCTTAAATAATTAACCAAGATCAATTAAACACAGGGTAATTGTGAAGAACAGCAAAAGGCAGAATGACCCTCATTTCTTCCAGTTCTTTATCCTGCTCAGACAAGCCAGTGTGCAATAACACAGCTTACAGAGCTTGGGCAGTGGAAGAGTGTAGCTTACATTTGTGTTTAGTGATGACAGCTCTATCCCGAAGGTTTGACCTAATTACTATGTCTTGTCTCGACTTCTGTCTGGGAGTTATTGTTGCTGTCATAGTGGCAGATGCAGCTAATAAAAACATCCAGTAGTTCCATTAAAATATTAGTGTGGTGAGTTGGCTCTATGCAAGTGCAAATGAATGCTTCTGTATTTATTTTTTGGGGGACTCTCTTATCAAATGTATCATCAAAACAAATACTTGTTAGCATCCTGGAGGATATTTTCTGAAGAAGAAACTTCTTAAATAATTCTATAATGTATTAGTCATTAAAATGCTGATAGAAACTACAAATGACTGAGTTTCTGGGAAAGTTAGATGAGGGAGCACTATGGCAGAGCAGAAAGCAGCAGAAAGGATCTTCCATAACAGGGAACTGAAATGCCTCTTGTGTAGGAGACCTTTAGAGTGGCTGAAAGCCTTGGCCATTTTGGCTACTCTTGGAACATCTTGGTGGTAACTTACAGTACTTTATACAGACTGTTGGGCTCTTTATTGCATAAATAAGTTGACTGCCAACACAGAAACTGGCAGAAAGGAGCACAGTGACATAGCTGTAGGCAAGCCCTTTGGAGGTGGGGGCTGGAGAGTCAATGAAGGATGTCCCTGGAAGGAGCCTGTTTCCTTCAGTCCTACTGAGTTACAAAACTTGTTTTCCCATTCTGAGATGAGAAGCATCACTGAAAAAGGACCATGAAGAGTTTTAAGATAACTTTCTTTGGCTTGATTGTTAGGAAGCTCTTTGCAGTGAACTGGAAAATGACTGCTGCATGCTAGCTGGCCTCCCAGAGCAGGGGAGGGATTAGGTAAAGTGTTTGTGCTTGCAGTCCTCTTACCTACTGTGAGAATTACTTTGGCATGATAATATCTCTAGCCTTAACTTCCAGAAAGAAAAAGAGCAAGTCCCTGAGCTATGTCAGGTTTTGAGTGTGACACAGACTTTTAAGATGCTGCATCACAGGCTTTTCTTTCAAAGTGGAAGACTCAAGTGAAGGCAAATATTTCTTACTTGAAAGGATGTGCTCAGAGGTTGAACAGACTAGACACGAATTACTACTCTGAAAAGGTTTCTTCTGCTACCCTTCGCTCTCAAGGAGTCTCTCTGCTCATGGTCTGTTGTGACAGCTTTGCTTATTCTTTGTCCTCAGACATGGTAGTTTTATATGGATACATCTATAGATAACAAATTAGAAGAACATTGTGCACAGTGATAACTCTGATCTTTTGCTTCTGATAGGGAAATTGAAGAGGTTTTGTTTGGCTGCAATTCCTAGAGATCAGCATGTTAACAAAGTAGCCGATGAACTTTGGGTTGGATGTTGCAATGTCCTGCAAGTTGTAGCACTTATCTGGATTACTTTTTAGAGGACCCATGTCCTGTTTGCTCCACGGAGAAGTTCATAGAGCAGTCCATAAATTCTCAGTAATGCACACAATGGATATGGTTTTAATTTATAATCTACCCCAAGTCACAGTATACTGCTAACTTGTTGATCTGGCTGGGGTGCTGCTGTGCTGACATAACCTGTGTGCAATGTACAGTGAACATCTCTCCAGGCAAATGTGGTTCCCCTTCAGTTCAAACCCCCCTACCTGCAAAAGAATAATGGCCTAATATGCCCAATGCCTGGAAATATTTATAGTACAAGGACTTCTTGGGTGATGTGTGGCAGATATTGTGGGTTCCTGTGCTGGGTACACCATGCACGAGCAACTGTCAGGCATCTAATTTTAGTAGTGTGAATACTGAGATGCATCTGGTTTTGCACACATGCAGGCTGCAATCCTTCTGTTAACAATGTAATCTCCAGCCACCAAAATCATTGACCTGCTTTGTTCAGAGGAGTTGCATTTCTTTTCTTGGATTCTTTTGAGGTTTAGGAATAAGGGAGTGCTTAGCACTATCACCAGAAGTTTGGGGGAGGAAAACTGACAGCTACTGGATCCTTGGGTGGTTGCAAAGAGTTAACCTGCACCACTGGTTGCATGACAGCCTCCAGCTGTCTGTGCCTTCCCCTCCAGCGTTTCTCTCCATTATTTCATCAAAGCAACAGGCATGGTTTTAATTTTCCATGACTTGCTTATGAAATATGATCCTTGCTGTAATAAAGAAATTATTTGGTTTGTAATGCATACATAAGAAATCAATTTCCTATTTTTAAATTAGGTGGGATTAACAATGAAGCAAACAATAAGCAGAGTGACAGGGAGAGAAGAAGGATGGGAGAAAGACCAGACAGGGCTGATGCACTTGGACATGTTACACTGAATTTCTTAATGGCTTCACTGAGGCAGTCACAGCTGTAGTGTTTCTTCCAATGTATATTCATTTTCTGCCTGAAAATCATGATGTTGAGAAGATAGCTAAAGATTCATGACTTTTTCTGCCTAGCAGTGACATTTAAGGTGCAACATGGTTTCTGGTGAAATTCATGGTTCAAAATTTAAAAAAAGTAGTGCCATCATAAATGTCTTGGGAACAGATGCTCTCCCTGACCTTCTCACTACATCTGCAGGTGGGATAACGTCCAGCAAGCACATTCACCTGAACTGGTAGGTTAGGAGCTTCTATCTGGCAACTGGAAGGGAAGAAGCTTCCAGCTTCTACTTTCTAAGGGTGTAGCTATATGTGAGAGAGCCGTTTGTTTAGAAGATACAACAGCAGTGTGACATAGCCTGCGAGGAGTTTCCTAGCTGTCATTTCTAGAAACTGTCTGGTCCTCAAGTATCTGCTCACTGTCCTTTACCTTCCTCCTATAGCACTGAACAGTGCTGCCTGGGGACCCCTGGGCCAGACACTTGTCAGCAGTCTCATCCCACTGTCCTGCATAAGACTAATCAATACAGTCACCCTCCTGGTACCTTTATGCACTGTTTCCCTGAAAAAGAAAGGGATTTTTTTTTTCCCCAGTCCCTGCTGTAGTAAGTATTTCTAGCACCTGGTAATCCTGTACTGGTGTCCAATATATTCTGCCTCTGGTAAGGTCTGTTGAAGGGATCTGAGAGGCACAGGTATTAGCTTTTAACCTCTGGAGATGCTCTGTGTGCTTTTTTCTCCTTCCCTCCTCAGCTCTCCTGGGCAGTTCACCTCCTATGTGGCATGAAGCAGGTTCAATGCTCCCTTGGCACGTGTCGGGGGCTGGTGCAGGCTGTGTGCTGTAGAGGCACTGACTGCACTCCAGGACACAGTTCCTTGAAGTTGCAGGCATCTCTGAAAGCAGATTGCCCTTTAGACCTTGGACTGCAGACAGTTGATAGAGGTTCCTGTGCCAAGCCACACCGAGCATTGCCAACGTGTTTTTGTGTAGTTAACAGATGTGCTGTTCCTCTGCTCTCCTATGCACGCACATGGCGCACGCTCAGCTGTACAGGGAGCTCTGGGATCACAGTGTCCCTGGAGCTATCTGACTTGAAGGGTCTGGAGGTGGGGAGCTGTGTGTTCATAGCACTGGGGGTAACAAGCCTGTCCAAGTCTGTCCCTATCAGCAAATCACCAAACTGCAATCTGGACTTGCTAGAGCTGCTCTTCTGGTGCCAGTGTCGTCTCCTGGCCCAGCTCCATGCTTGTGCTAAGTGGCTTTGGAGCTGCCCCAGGGGTCTGTCACGGGTTGGAATTAGAGTTACATTTGGCTGGCTGGTCTTGCTTCTCCTTCCTGGATGCTATTGCTTTTTTTAGCTTATCTCAGTTCTGCATGGGTTTGTGAGTTCCTGCTGAAGTCTTTAACAAGATTTGTATGGTGGCTTCCTTTTCCTCCAAGCAATCATAATTTGGCCAGAAATAAATGTCTGCAAAAATCTTCTTAAAGTCTATCCTTCACATAGATTTCAGCAGCCTTCTTGAGAGGGACTGATGGGACTTTTGGAATTGGTTGGTGGGACTTCCAGGACTGGGCAGAAGTCCAAACAATTTCTTGTAATCTTCTCCATATAGATCTGTTACTGCTGGGGCAGGTACCAGATGCATTATCACTACTAATCTCCTTCAAGGGTGGAGGGGTGCCTGAGTGTAGATAACTATGATGAAACAGAGCCAGATTTCTGTCTTTCTTCTATAAAGACCAAGAAAACTCCATGGAATCAGAGGCCTGCTTCTACTTACTAGTGTCAGAGGGATATTGTTTTTATACTGTAAGACCACCAGTCAACTCTCAGTTCTCTAACAGCCTCCCACTCTCTTTCCCAACTGCTGTCCTAGTTGAATTTATGGCTTTTTATTTTTTTCTACTGGCTACCTCTGGAGTTTCAAGTAACTGTTGGTACTATCCCAAACAGAAAGGCAAAACCAGACCAAGTATACAAAAACAAACCTCAGCACAGAACCCATAGATAATTCTTGTCACTGCCAAAGCCAGCAGGAGCTCTGCCTTCCAGCTCCACATGTGGCTTTTCATGAACTTGCTCTTTAGCATTAAGGCAATATAGTGACCAAGGTGGAACAAAAGTTCAGGCACGCTTACCTTAGCCTGGACATACTTGAACAAGGTGCTGGAAAAGGAACATAGGAGTCAAATTGCTCAATGAGAGTCAGTGCAATGTGCTGTCACCTCCAGAAGGTTCACCTGGGTCTCACCATCCTTCTGGCTTCTGCCAGCAGGAATAACTCCTAGGAGAGTTGTACAGCTCTAGGCTTAGCAATATGCAAGTCATGCAAAGTCATACCACTTTTGCAGCATTATTGGATACTGTTGACAATGTTGTTCACCCTGTAGGCTGAAATTTGTCTCCATGCCTCCTCAAGCAAGGCTTTGTTGGCTTATGAACCAGCTGAACTGGCATTGTCTTGTACCATTTAAGTTTCACTCTTTGCAAACTTGGTTAAATTTAAAGCTGCTATTCATAGCTGCCTTGGGATCTGGAGCTCCAGAACACCATGGGAAGTATTTCATCTGTTCAGGAAGATGCAGATAAATGTTTTCTGCTGGGTAAAATGAGGTTTTATTGTGCTCTTCACGTTTGTAGCTGAGATGGTATTTGTATGTGCACATGCTGTTGCTGTGCCAGCCTCCACCATGCTGACAGGGCCTTCCTAGGATTTCACTGGCAAGATGAGGAGGGAGAAGAGTTCAGACTATTAGCTTAGTTTAAAGCCCTTAAAGTTATACAAAGCAAGGGTAAGATCTGTTAATTATGACCCTAGAAGCTATTTTCCAAGGAGGATAATCTTAGTTTGTTTTGCACAACAGCTGTTTATTAGGAGCAATTTTCTGGGAAGGACTATTCCTTGGCCATCTCAACCTGGGAAATGGTGTTATGGTTTACAAGAAAAAGAATAAAAACAAATTACTTTGTTTAAAAACAAAAGGATCACAACAACAAAATCTCCAGCAGTTTTACAAAGGGTTTTTTTAGCTGAAAGACCTTGAGGCTACATAAAAACAACACCAAAAAGTAATGTTCCTTTGGGGAGGATTAAAACAGCTGTTTTCTCTGTTGCAATGGCCAGTATCTGACATTTCCAAAGACACTAAGAACATTTCTGGGATATGTGTTAGAAGAAGTTCTGCTATCAGCTTATCAGCTTGAATGAAAGCTATAGTCAAGTAATTTCAGAACCTACATCTGGTCACACTTATGCTGGAGAAAAGCCACAGCAAGTCCAATGGAGCCAACATAATGAGCAAAATAAATGCCAAAGTGACCAATGTCCCTGGTGGTAATGGAGGCATCAAAAAGCCCTTCACACTGGGTAGGGACAGCTCAGAGGTCTTCTGCATGGTTTATTACAAGAGACACCATGATAATGTTTGTGTTTGTAAGGATCAGATACAGCCTAAATTTGCATATTAATAAATGTGGATTTCTGCAATTTGCTCAGAAAATCCTTCTCTGTTAGAGTTTTGCAGCCAAAAGTTGTATTTGTGATGACTGCAGAATGCAGTAAAGACATACAATAGCAATTCATTTTTCTCTCCTTTTCTCCACCTAGCTGTTTTGCATACAGATTCACAGATGTGGCAGGACGTGTTTTGGAATCTCAGTGACTGGGGTTTGCCAGCATCCATTTGACAAATGTGCCCTTTTGTATTGCTGAGGTTAAACCACTGCCAGAAATGTCCTCCATGATTGACAATAATGATTACTAATTTGGAATTGAGTGCTCTGCTTTGCCATTCATAAGCAGCATTTCAGTAGTCTTCCAGCCAGGTACCTCTCTAGTTACAATAATTGTCTTTCAGTTAGGGAGCTAATTGACTATACTGCAGCAAGTAGGGCATAAATCATGTTACTATGGTAGCCAAGGTTTTTTGGAAAACAGTATTTTCCAGAGCACAAATGCCATTTATCTGAATTTTACTTCTTTCCTTGAAAATAGCCCTATCATCACAGAATTGAGAGATATGGGAAGTTAGGTTTCACCTTTTTCCACTAAGATATCTGCAGCAAGCTGGAGGTTGCTTTTCAGTTTTATTTATTTATTTGGTTTAACCTTCATCATGTTGACAGAATACAGGTCTGTGGATACCTTGTAGACTCAAGTTAATTACTACTGAGACTGACACCTGAGAAAGGGATTTGAAGGAACAAGACAAAACACAGTCAAATTTTGACCTTTAAGCATTAGAAATGAGTTCAAAGGATGGCATCAGGCTTGGAGACTTCTCAACCTGTGTAAAGATTAGACCAAGGTCTGGGTCTGAGCTCTATGGGTTTACCTGTGCTGCTAGGAGTACTTGGCACTGAAGCCAGGCTTTTTGCCTGAGCAGATAAAGGTCATTTAGAGGGACTGCACTGACTGAAAGGGAGTTGAGCACCACCTTCCCTGGCTGTGGTACATCTATCACTGTCTTGTTCAGTGAATTGTGGCATAAACAAGGTGACAGAGATCCTCTCCTCGACAGCATTAATGGTTAAACTGTATTTTGATTTTTCTCTTTTCAGCCACTGGTACATTCACAAGTGTTTTAACAAAGTATTTTGTTTCTTGCTTCCCAGAATACCAAGTGCATTTCATAACACAGCTGTTGCAAATGTTATGGCTCAGTACACTTCATGTGTTAGTCTTCCCTGTGCTTCCCTCCTCTGAATCACATTTAAAAGGCCAAGTTTTATATTTCTCTACTAATTTGTTGAAATTTATTACATTTGTTGCCTTCTCCTCTTTCTCTTGAAAATCAGGGGAACTTCCAAATTTCAATTTAAAAGCATTTTGTTCTAATTCATTTTGTTTTTATGGAGCATAGTATTTGTTGGAGGGAGAGAAGTTGAGATCATAATCTGGCACAGTTGACTAAGTTTCTAAATTTTAAACCACCGCCTTCTCTCTTTTTAAACATTTTCTCTGCCAATACTAAACATTTTGATCATTCAAAATGTAAATTGTACTCCCCATAGATGCTGATGGGTTGCAGATATATTTACATACAAAGGAGCTGCTGAATGACTCATGTAAAAAGTTATTTTCTTGTTCTCAGCCTTAACAGTGCAGCAAATTTCCCCCTAATTTTCTGTATTTTCTGGAATGATTTCTATGCCCATCAGTCTCTGAACAGTGTTTGAAAAGGTGCATGTGGTTAAAACATGTTTTGTTTAAAAAAACCCCAAAAAAACAACAAAAAAACCAAACCAACCCACAAATGGTTTAAATCTTTTTTTGCCAGAAGTGCCTGTGATAACCACTTTCCATGAGTTGCCTTTATGTTACGTGGAATGAACACCCAGAGGAGAACCCTGAGGGCAGCAGAGGTCAAGGGGGAAAAAAGTCTGCCACCCTTGAGGCTTCACTCAGAGTACAAGATTCAGGGTTTTGCACTGGGGTATGATGATCTCAAGGCAGTTAGCACCAATCTTGCTACCTAGGTGGGTGCTATGAGATCACAGTTATGTTGGCCCTCAGTGGTGCTACCTGTCTCTCCACTGAGCAACATTTTATGGGACAAGTGTCATTTCCATGTCCATTTGCATTCCCGGCTTGGGCTTTTGGCACAGATTATTTTAAGATGAAGTACAAGTTGTTTCCTTTGTAATATTCAGAATATCTAGTCTGGTTGTGTTTGAGAAGGCAGAACAGGACACTGGGGCTGTTCTGAAAAGCCCTGAGCTTCTGTACATCTTCTGGGCAGCATATCAAAATGTGCTTGGAACATGTTTGCATTGCTCAGGACTGGGATCCTCTCATGAGACCCCTAAGAAACTCTTGAGACTGTAAGTGGCTGTGTCTCTCTGATAATTTGCTCACAAAATCCTTCTCTGACAAATTTTCTTAGATCTCCTTGTTTTTTCTGACTTATCCAAATACTATGTCCAATATTGTCATATCTTGGTGGGAAATGAAGCAAGCCTTTCATGAACTGTTTATAGAATTACTTTATTAAACTCCTTTATTTTATATGCCTGATAGTAGTCCTTGAATCCTCAGGGTGAATATAGTTGTCTCTCTTGGCTCACTTCTGACTTATTTACATTGATTTTTCTTTTCATTTGGAGCCTGCTCAAGAGTGCACAGGCTAAAGATGACCCTATAGGTGACCTGCATCCATGCAGATCTGCTTTTTGACTAGCAAGCAGGTCAGCCAACTATCATCTCTACAGAGGCTACATTGGTCTCCTCTGTTTTCATCACAACTTTCTATTGTCTGGTTTTTGCGTGATCTGTCTATTGATTTATGCTGTATTATTCACGTCAGAATTGATAGTGTTTGTGTTAAGTCCTAAACATGGAGTCAGGAGGTAGGTAGAGGCTTTTCAGGCTGTGTGACCTCTCCTAGCAAACTTTGCAGGGCATCTGTTGACCAGCCCTGGTACTGTTTGTTTTACAAGGAAGCAGGGCCTATAAAAAGGCTTATTACACAATGTAAGTGATTTTTATTTTTGCTAAGCAAATATTTGCAATATATTTTGGGAGCTCAAGCTTCTAAGTGAAAAAGAAAGATACCTGCCTGGAATGTGGGAAGCATGTAAAGGACACCTTTAATTAGGAGAACATGAGGTAGTTTTAGTATCTTGGATCTACAAGGAAGTGAACACAGGCTCCTGCCCTTATTTTCATTGAGCTCTAAGGCTTTAGGCTTCTCAACAAATCTGGAAAACTCTTCCCAAACTGTCTTTACTTCAACAACTCCACCAGTTACTCTTGTAAAAGCCAAGGTATTGTGAACAGAAACAAATCCTTTGACTTTAGCAAATAAGCAAGATCCAAATATGAGGCTTCCTAGAGAGCAGTTTATTTTATAAATGCCTAAAGTAACCAACAAAGCCCAGTTACGGAGAGCACATCACTAGCTGGATGACTGCTCACAGCCTGTATCATAAGGTGTGATACATTCCTTTGGTTTGAATAAAAGTTGCAAGGACAGTATGTGACTTAAACTAGTTAGCTTGGGAGTAGCAGATCAATGCTAGTCAACATCTAACTTCCACATGTGGATTTCTCGCTGTGCTATTGACAAGAAGACCCAATTTATATGCATGTATTTTATCAACAGTGAGACTATTAGAAATGAGGTCATTTTGTATAAACATTTATTTCGATAGTTTAAAGAACAAGCCATTCAAAACATCTGGAAATCACAGGAACATGAGTCATATATAATAGCAATATCTTAAATATGCATTAGTAATACAAAGTCATCTTTCACTCTGATAAAAGTTACAACTTCATTTTTCTAAAAAATATTTAAGCCATGAAATATATTTAAGTAACACATATATACAGCATATCATTTTCTTTCCTCTTTCCTGTAAAGTCTGAGACTCTAGGGGTTTGTGTGATGGAAACAATGGGCTGCACCTTGAAGGTTGGATTGGTTTGGATTGTATATGCAGAAGTAAGCAAATGATTTACACTCATCATGGCTATATGAGTATGCAAGTGACAGATCAGGCTTTTGAAGACTATGTGCACATACATTCCCACAGCTGCTCACCTATTCACAACAACTGATGTAGTTATAAATCATTAGGTCTGGAGTTACTTCTAGAATGCCCCTATCTATAGTCTAACTAAACAAAGACCTACTTTCATCATAACCATCTGCTCATCAGTGTGCTGCTATGCTTCCAGTGGTGATTTGGTAGAGTGTGTTTGTCCTGTCTTAGTATGTGTGGACTGATAAATAATTGTGGGTTTGATCAGCTACAACTGCTTTATCCTCATCTCTAAGGCAAGCATTTCCCTTTCTATTTCATAGGGCAGATCAGCATTAACTTGCACTTCAAAGTATTCTTTGATTTCTTCTACCTCCTTTTCCCAGAACTCTTTGGAGATATCAAACAGTTCAGTCAAGTTGACATCTTCTAAACCCTTCAAGTTCAAGGCAGTGTCAGCAGGGATGTAACCGATGGCGGTTGGCTTGGCAGCAGCTTTCCCTTCGATTCTGTTGAACATCCACTCCAGCACACGGGAATTCTCTCCGTAGCCAGGCCACAGGAATTTCCCTTGGCTGTCTTTCCGGAACCAGTTAACGTGAAAGATCCTTGGTAGTTTTGCAGCTGGACGATGTGCCATGCTGAGCCAGTGGGACAAGTATTTGCCAAAGTTGTAGCCAAAGAAAGGTCTCATGGCAAACGGATCATGCATAATGATTTTTCCTGTTCAAAATGCAAATGGAAGAACTCCGTATCAAGGCTTCTGGCAATCCCATACCTGCATCCTGTTGTGTATGCTTGTCCCTTAAGGGATTACTTTGCTTAATTTGACTTTTACAGAGAACTTTGCTTTTAATTCAAGTGCAAATATTTTATATTGTGAAAATGCACAGGTTGCAAAATTAGCTGCCAAGGCTGAAATGTGAAAGAGCAGGGGAGAGGACAGAGGAGGCAGTCCGGAGAGGATTGCTTTTAATACAGGTAGACAGATTAAATTTTGATTTACCTTTGTGCTCAGCAGCTGCTGTTGCTTCAGATCTCATAGCTGCTCCTATAAATACTCCATGCTGCCAGTTAAAGGCCTCATATACAAGAGGCACACCTGTAAAGAGCAAAATCCCTTCAGCAATTAGAGGTCCAGAAACCTTTTTATAATTCTGCTATCTGAGGTACTGCCAAATGCATGTTACTGTATAATGTATTCTACTTTTTCCTGTTTTTTTTTTAAATTAATTCATTTCCTGCCCTCTTCTAGCAAAGAAGTTTATATGAATGTTTTTCAAAACTAGCTGCTGATTACTGAACACATCCATGTTTAGTTGCTCAGTGGGAGATACCTCGGAGTCAGAATCCCCAGCAGATTTTCCTGGAAATAGAATCTGGTCCTGTGGTCATGACATTAGACTCAGACCTAGCATTACTTCTATTTATTTCCTAATGTTAGGTGATCAATTTATTTTACTTCCTTTTTGGTAAAATGTCTACAACTGGTTCATTTCTCCAACCACTTCCTATATGAACCAGTTAAATTGCAAGCAAATTGAGACAAGTATAGCAATTTGTTGTGTCTAAGTACTTCCCAGGTTAGTGGGTCCTGATCTTTCTCCAGCCCTTTAGTATTATTACCTGTGTTGTGTTAACATTTAACAGTTCAGACATTGAAATATCAGTGGTTGTGTTTCTGTCAAAGACTCATGTGGAGAAGTTAGATTAACATGGTTGTTTCCTTGTTTCTGCAGCTGGGAAAGCAAAACCTATGCCCAGCTGTGTTTCAACACCCCTGTGCTCAGCACTTCAGCCTTGATACATAGCTGTTCCACCTCTTACCAGCAGGTCTGCGGCCTCCAAAGATTATCCCTTCAATGGGCACTCCTTCGGGTGACTCCCATGCAGGGTCCATGATGGGGCACTGGCTGGCTGGAGTGCAGAACCGTGAGTTGGGATGAGCACAAGGTTCCCCTGTAAAGAATACAATGAAAAGGTTGTAATGGTAGAATTAACTTGAATTCAGAGAAAGCAAGAGAGACTGGAGTGGGGCAGGTTACCATTATCTGGGGTCCAATCCTTGTTCTTCCATGAAGTCAGTGTTACTCCTGGTGGTAGTGGCTCATCGATGCCTTCCCAATAGACACCTCCATCACTGGTTTCTGCTACATTGGTAAAGATGGTGTTCTTGAATATGGTTTTAATAGCGTTGGGGTTTGTTTTGACTGAGGTTCCAGGGGCAACACCAAAAAAGCCATTCTCTGGATTGATTGCTCTTAAGTTGCCTGGAAGTTTAATGACAGAATATAAGTAAATCAAACTGTTTTAATTCCATCCAGAATTTTGTAGCGTGTCTTGC
The DNA here is from genome assembly GCA_013399015.1 of Galbula dea. NCBI lineage: Eukaryota > Metazoa > Chordata > Aves > Piciformes > Galbulidae > Galbula > Galbula dea. The sequence continues at coordinate 4,764,969 of VWZX01001688.1, read as the reverse complement.
TGCACCTACAAACAATCCATACTTCACTGTAAAACAATTTGTTGTCAGTTTCATACCTTGTTCATCAAATTTCATCCAGGCAATATCATCACCCACACACTCAATTTTCCATCCTGGCAGGCTTGGGTTCATCATGGCCAAGTTAGTTTTTCCACATGCACTAGGGAATGCTGCAGCAAAATACTTCTTCTCACCATCTGGGTTGGTAATGCCCAGGATCTATTGAAAAATTAATGCAATTGTTAAACAGTCTTTTTTTTCTTGCATCTTTCATTTTGAAGTTTCTCTCTCAGCAAGTGGTAATGATAAAATAATTATGTAAATTAGTTTCTGCAGAAGAAGCACCACGTAATTTGTTTGACAAATCTCAAACTGCACTTTATTAATCAAAAAGTCTACTAGCCCTTAGACAATCTGTAAGGAGTTTTTATAACTTAAAAAAAAGTCAGGTACATATATAATTCCAACATTTTATTTTGCTGATTTGAGATAGACTATACAGCTGTGTTTCTCAGCTGAGACAAGACAGCCAGGGAATATTTTGGCTGCACACCTGGAGTGAAATGAAAACACTTCCTGTATGGATATTTCTGCACTTCTCAGAGTCCATAATAATTTTTTCTGAGAATATTCTCTTATACACTTTGAAATTCTTTTTTTTTTAGTGGTATTTTGTAGTAGTAGGAAGTTTAAATTAGAGCAGAAAGTAAAGGCAGAAAGGATACCAAGCAGAACTCGTTTAGAAAATCTAGTATTTGCGGATATTGGAGTGCAGAGTCCTCTTTATAATATAAAAGGCAATTTTCAAAACTTACATTAGTTTTTTGCTATTAGACTTGTGGGGCAATGTGGATGCCCAGTGATAAAGTTTAGGCTCTATTCAAGTATATGGATCTGTCTACTGGTAGACATTCTCAGAAGATCCAAATCTTTCTTGGTTTCTGATGTTACAGGTATAATTTTTTGCAAACCATCTCCTATTTCTCATGAGCCTGCCAGGTGATAAATTAGTATCTAATGTTACAGGATTATCCATATGAGACTAATTTCATTGATAGCAAGATATGATATATTTATGTTGAGCTAATTCAGGGTTTAATGGCTTTTCAAATGCACATGATTTAATAGCTCTTACCAGCATGTGCTCAGCTAGCCAGCCCTCCTCTTTGGCTATTCTGCTGGCAATTCTGAGAGCAAAGCATTTTTTCCCCAGTAAGGAGTTTCCTCCATAACCGCTGCCAAATGAAATGATCTCTCTGCGATCCGGGAGATGGGCAATCAGCGTTAACTCTGGGTTGCACGGCCAGTTGTTGATTAATGGTTCTGCAGAACAGAAGGTTGTACTCATGAAAGCAGCAATTTCCATGCTAGATCACACTGTTGTTTCATCAGCATCAAGCCTCTGACAGGAACCTGTACCAGATGCTTTAAAGGAAACCCCCTGGTAAGTACTAGGGATAATAATCTCCTTTCCATGAAACTCTCAGCAAGCTTTAAATCATTTGAATTTTGAACCTAGTCCTGTTGCACAAACCATCCTGGACTTCTATGGTGTCTCCCATGTGCTGAGAACAAACAAGTCCCATGACCCTAGGAATTTCCAGGGGTAACAGTTTTTAATATCTTTTACCTTTTAGTGGTAGAGGACACCCAACTGAGTGAAGGCATTTTACAAATTCCCCATTGCTCAGGGCATCCAAAACTGCTGTTCCCATTCGTGTCATGATCCTCATGCTGGCCACTACATATGGTGAATCTGTCAGCTCAATCCCAATCTTGGACAGAGGAGACCCAACAGGCCCCATGCTGAAGGGGATGACATACATTGTCCGTCCTGGAAAACAGGGAGCAACAAGATGTGGCAAAAAGGAAAACAAGGAACTTCTGAAATAGTCTTTATTAACATGGAGGTTGTTTCTCACCCCTCCAAAAGCTGCTCGTCTTAGGGACACTTCTGATGTTTAAAGAGCTGTAGCTTTGTCTAATTGTATAGCAAGTAGTTTTGTCTTAAATGCTGGAAGCAGTTGTTCAGACAATTTGTCCTGCTAGTAGTAAAGGTGGGTGGAGGCCAAGTTCTCCGTTGGTGTAAATCACTGAACCTGAAATTATTGCCGGAGGTAGAGGTCCTCAATTCTCACCTCGTTTTTTATCTGCTTAGTTGTTGTGTAAAAAGATCTTATCTTACTTTGCCACTATTTATGAAGAAAAGAATGGTGGAGACTGAGGACTAGTCTTGCACAGGCATTTGGATATGTGGCAAATATCTGTATGAAAGCAACAATGTGACTATTACCAGGGGTATACCCAAACTTCAGCTAAAATCTTTCCTTAAAGATTACAGTAACTACTAGTAGTAGTGCCTCTATAATTCTAGAAGCCTACCTTGCATGCAGCCTGGGAATCTGGTGTTGAAGGCTTTCTCAAAATCTTCTTCAGACATCCAGCGACCCAGCTGGCTAGTTCCAGTTTTAGGGATTGGAGTTGTATCTCTCTGTTCTTGAGTGATGATGACAGTTTTGCTCTCAATTCTTGCCACATCTCTTGGATCAGTGAGAGCCAACCAGCTGAATTTCACCCCAAATCAGAAAATTAGACTAATTATCAATATAGCACATTTTACACTTCTGTAGGACTGGTTTAGTACAAAGGGTACAATGCTTTATAAGGCCAAAACTACAGTGACAGGGCCTGTGTAATAGGCAATCTTGAAAATCAGTCCGATACATTCTCTCATACAAATTGCTTCAACACTTTCCAGTACAAATAGCAAATTATGACTATGGAAACTCTGTTTAAATGCTAGTACTCTTTTGCTTTGTATCTCAGTCTTACTCTGTGTTACTAATTTCCAGGGAAGAGTTTCTCTTAATTCTCATTCTCATCAGTGTGAAGTTGTTTTGCATGAGGACCACAAAATGATGCTTCAAGCTAAGTGTATGTCAAGCAAATTCTTCGTGTTTGTAGAAGTGCCTGTGGGGTCAGAATCCATCTTAGTGGATTGGCATAGTCCTTTAAGTTAGAGGCATCAAAAAAAAAAAGTATAAGCATGATGATAAAAAGTGGAGTTTATTAGAGGGGATTCTTTTTCCCCTCCTAATGATTTTTGCCCTCTATTTACAATAGAGAGGATTGTTTTACATTTTCACCTCTGCATAGAAATTTTCCACGAGTATAAAAATGTTCTAGTTGGGCTGTCATAGCCATCATCACTACAGCTAAGCATATAATTAACAATGAATAATTTATCTGGTGAATCTTGCCCTTTTCTCTCCCAAATAGTCTGCAAACAGATTGCCAAATTCCTGCAGTTAGTTATTCAAAAGTCTTTGCGGATTTCTCCATTAAGATCTCTTGGTTGGCACGTAATTCTTGAGTATGTACTTGTTGTTAACATTCTCCTTTCATGTTGGGTTAGTTGGGAGAGATGATGAAATATTTGGAAAAAGTATTTTCTGAATACATTACAGTCAAAGCTCAACGGCACGATATGAATAGTACCTGTACTGAAGAATATTTGAACACCCACAGAGCTATTTGAATGCCACAGAAAAAGTATTTGATGAATAAACTAATTGACTAAAATAGTAGAATTCTTCAAAAGATGTATTTGCTAAAAAATATTCAGCCATTGCTAATGATTAGTTACATAAGTCTCATCACTTGCTTCAGTTCCCTGATGTAACTAATCAACAGAGACAATGTACAGTTGATAGTCCTATTGAATAATATGCTTTATATTAAGTTTTAGAGGAAAAGGTTTGCTCTTCCTGAGTATTTCACCTGTGTAAACTAGTGGCAAAATATTTACGGAAAGCAAATGTTGAAGGTTCATAAGCAGCTGTAAAAGTAAACAGGAGAGAAAATGCACATTGCATTTCTCAGGTGATACTTGACTTCCTTCAGGCTACTTACCAGTTCTCATACTTGTTGAGCTTCTTGATCATGCCCTGTTCTATCATGATGTCCAGAAGTTTTTTGTTTTCTTCTTCCGAGCCATCGCAGATATGAATGCTCTCAGGCTGGCACAGCTTGGCATTACTTTCAATGAATTCCCTTGCTTCTGGAGGCAGGCTCTCCAAATCCCCCTGGACAACCTTGGGCATGACATTTACCTCAGCTTTCAGCTGTGGGGGCATTATTGAACTTGTAGTGGATCTTGCTGATGGCTTTGAAATACTGATCACAATCTAAAATCAAATATACAGAGTGTTAGCATACTACAACATTCTAACCAGCGCCAGTAAGCCTTCCTAACAATGCATAACATAGAGGTAGAATTTGTAATAGACTTGATCATGTATTTCTGCTTTAAAATCAATATAGAGAACTTGGATCACTGGTAATTTCAAGGAAAAAATAGAGGCTGTTCTACTTACTGTTTTTATAAGATTGAGTTGGATGTCAGAGGACTCTGCTGTCCCGTTCAGTTGATTACTGCCTTCCAAGGAAGCATCCTCCTATCTTAAATATTCTTTGTGGTAGTGTCCATCCCACTAGGTAAGGTGAGGGACACTTGTCCTTTACGTCACCACCGGATGTGTCTTGGGACAGTGTCACTGACATTGTCATCACGCAGAGCTGTCAACAAAGCAGCCCGGACGAGGTAATCATTTAACAGGTTTGATTAATGAATGTTGAAAGCAGTAATTCTTAGCCCCTGGGTTTGCTGTTTTGAAGCAGCTACAAAATTCATCAGTTTAACTGAACTTTGATCCAATTTGGCTTTGAAACCAAAAGCATCATAACTTCTTGGTGGGTGGGAAAGGCTGAGTACAGAGAGTATCTGGAACCAGGAGCACAGGGGGCATGTGGACAAAGCACAGTTGGCACATTTGGTAGACAAACGCTCACTAGTTGGCTGTGAAGTGGAGGCTTGTCCAAGGTGTGTTTACTCACCTTGGGAACATTGCCTCATCCAGGGATAAAGTTCAACAGTGAGCAGTGACAGGCCTGAATAACCACCACATATGCCTACCTGGAGGTCTTATTTTTGTTCATGCAATTCTGAAAAAGATCAGCAATGGAAAATTTAAATGTTGGGTTTCCTTCCATTGCAGGAGAGAAAGTTTTTGCTTATGGCTTGCTTCAGGCTCTTGCAAGCTGAACAATTATGTTCTATTGCTACAAGCTCAGAAGAGGCAGATCAACGACTGTCTTAGTAATTAACCTCCTCCTTCAAATGTTAGGGTTTTTTACTGGGAGCCCTATGGAGGTTATAAAATATTAACCCACCTTTAAATTAGTACTCAAAGTAAAGGCACAGAGGTGCTCAGGTCTGTGGCTGCACAGTGCTTTCTGTGAAGTGCACTGTTTGCATATGTACAGATATGTATAGAGATATCTCTACATATCTGTATATGTTGTGGCAGTTTGATACCGATAGTCACTGCTACTCTTAAAATACTGAGGGTGAGAGTGACCTCAGACATTTTGAGCTCTTGCCTCTAAGTGTTCCTGCCTTTCAGCTCTTTACCTTTCCCTACTTCATTTTAGACTATCGTGCCCATAAAGAAAGGCTGATCTTCCCCTTCATTTGTTCATGCAGTCTGAGTATGTGAAGACTGATATATTTAAGACAAAACTGTTGAAACAACCCTGCTGTCATTTCATCTTACTCTGCTTATACCCAGTCCCAGCAAAGCATCTGAGGCCTGGATGAGGCAGTGCTTTCATACCAACCTGTCGCTTTTTATATTGATGGTGCTTCCACCATGCATGTCAAATATTATTGACAGTAGTTTGCAAAACACGAAATCTGGGAATCCCAGTGAAGTTTCAGGGAGTTCTTTAAAGCAACAAAACTCATTTAAGGCACCCTATGTAAAGGATGCTCATAACCTGCTACCTGCTCAGGTTTATGTAGTCAGGGAGGTGTTGTCAACAAGGCTTTTGCCAAAACAGCTAACAGTGACTTGCAAGCCCTGAAAGAACAGGTCTGGCAGAACAGCTCAGATGAGGATTGCCACTTGCCTTCTTTGCCTTGCAAGTCTAAAATACCATGGAGCTGAATCTCACCCTGCAGAAATGCTTGCCCTGGGACTGTATCCTCTATCTCTTCTGCAAAGCTTTTTATTATGTTTTGAAAATGCAAAGGGAAGAAAATGGTGAAGTAAGAGGGACTGTCCTTGATGGACTGCAAGACCAAACACTCCTGAAAAGGACAACAAAAATCTGGCAGGATAAGAGGTTCTAAAGATTGCTCCAAATGGGGCTCTCCTCTAAGCAAAGGTAAAATCAAAGATGTTTTAATAATGACAGTAGTGGTGTTTGTATTTGGAATTCACATACTGTGTTGTTGGTGGAGCTGATCAGAAGTATTTTGACCAACAGTTTTCCTTGTAAAACATATCATTAAGTACTTCATTAAAAATAAAATGGGACATAGTCTTCAGTAACAATAAAGAGATCCCTTTTTCAGTAAAGTACAGAAATAGTCCTTCCTGCTGGCTAGAAAAGTCATTATACATAGAAATAACAACTGAGTAAAACAGCAATGCTTCAGTTGTCAGAAAAAGAGAATGGACTAGAAAATGATCACACTTGCAGCACAAGTAAAGTTAGAATAAAAGCTTAAAATTGACAGTGTAAGCCAGGAGGATTAGTCCTAGTGTATCTTCAGTTTGAGTGGAGGAAAAAAATTCTCAAACCCGGAGCATTAGTTTCTGCCAATTAAATTATAGTCAGACAGGTGTTGTGCAAATTTTCTCACACTGCAATCCTAACCTCCCACAATCTTGCTATACAAACTGTGGGCTTCTCTTGAGAAGACACTAAATATGCCAAATTGGTGGCACTGTGTTATGAACATATGTCCATTAAAAATCACATTAAGGATTCCAAATGTTTTTCATTTGTGATGGCAGCAGGGCTCAAGTGCAGATGTCCACTGGGAATTCTAGACACTTAAGCATCAAATTACTTGTATTTAGGTAACACCTCCCATCAGAGGATCTCAAAGCATATCACAAGCACACAGTAAGCCTCAAGCCCCTATATCAAGCACCCATAGTATTTGGTGCAATGAAATAACTGGAGCACACACCAAACAAGGCCAAGATTTTTTCAAGAATCTTCTCATTTAGAGATTCAGCTTTTAGATACTCAACAGAAGACATTAAAGGTTTAATCTGAAGGTACTGAATTGTCAGTATCTCCCACAAAAATAATATCCCAAACCTCGAAGTAGCACCTCCAATGGCTGAGTTACTGTGGTCTCGAGGTGTTCATCAGTTTGCCATGTATGTGTCTGCTGTCTGGTTTCAGTTAGCTGGAACATCTCACTAGTGGGAGAAACATGGGATGTGGTTTGGGGGCAATGCAAGGTTTGGTTTTTTGCAAAAAAAATTTCTTGAATGTAAAGTTTATTTTCCATTTAAATGAAAAATCTTCTTCAGTAGTAACTATTATAATACTCATCTAATAGCTGATAGTTTCTTCAGATTGAACTTTTTTTGGCACTTTTTCCTCTGCTTTTTGACACTTGAATGTGATGCTCATCAGGTGTCTTCTTGGAAGCTGTCAAATTATTTAAATGAGTGTAAATCTGACATTTTAAGATGATAGTGTTCAACAAGTGCCTTGAAAGGAGTGTTTTCAGGATGTTTGCTTTGATGGACACTATTCAGGCTGTTCAAAACAGGTTTTGAGCATTTCAACTTTTACTGGCTTACTGGAACTCAATGTAATAAATGTAAAAGGTTCTTAGATGCTCAGGAAAAGTGTCATAAGAAAGCTTAACTCATCACTACAAACTGAGCTGCAACAAAGCATTCTCAATGAGATCTGAAAGTTGTTAATGGCATTTAATGTTCAGAAATTCTACTCCACTCCTATTGCTAATTATCCTACCTATTGTCACCTCCAATATGTTTTTCACTTGAGGTTTTTTGTTATAAAATTGTAGGGTTTTTTTAAAGATTCTTTGAGCTATTCTAGTAATGGAAGAACATTGTTTCTTGATGTTTTTTTCTGTGAAGCTGTGCTCAGCTGATACAGAACGTACTGCAGCTGCTCCTGGAGTGGATGCCACAACAGCCCAGAACCAAGGGCAGCCCTTGCAAGCTTACAGCTTATAGAGAGCAGGGCAGGGACTGTTCTTGCAGTTTCCAGGAGAAAATGTGAACAGTGCAAATTGCTTGCAGTTGCAAAAGAACCTGTGGCAAGTGTTTATTCCAGACTCTGGACTCTCCTGGGTGATATTTCTGCCTCACAGCTCCTTTTCTTACAGGCAGCTCTTCAGCACTGACCCAGCCGCAGGAGGTCGGGGGGGCTCTGGCTACACATGCTGCACACTCCTCTCCTCGTGTGCCATATGAACCATGAGACTGAGCCTGTGGGACCAGGCAGAACAGGTAGCAGCAAAGTGGGAGCACAGGGCTTCCCTTCTTACCTCCTTTTCTTCATCCCTGAACGATGCCATATTTGTCTTGGTCAGATTGTAAGATATTGCATTTGTGGATCACTAAGGTGATGTAACTTTTATGCCTGTCTTCAAGTGACTTGTTCTGAGGGGGAAAAAAACCCCAGGTTTATTGTGATTAGACTGCACTTTCATTAGCCTGTGACAACAGACAGGCAAAAACTTCTCAAACAAATGGAAGTAAATCTCAGCAGAGGGGAACGTGCATTAGTGCACATTTGTGGTTCCTCATGAAAGTCACCAACCCCTGATGCTTAGTTCAGTATTGGCTTCAGTCATCCATCCTGAGCTGTATTTCAGACAAAGTCCTGGTTGTGCCACAATCCATGCCAAGGCTGACATTATTCCACAAGCAGACCGTTTTCTTGTTTGTTATTCTTTTGCTTTGGCTTTTGGTTTTCTTTTACATTTTCTCTTGTAAGAAAAAAACCCAAACCTGGTGTCTAGGCTGTGGTGGTACTGTGGCACGTCCATACACTGCCTCTGAAGGATACTGGAGGTTTAATTCCCTCCTGTTACACTGGTGACCCTTCTTGGCAACAAAAGTCGCTTACAGAATCACAGAATGCTAGGAGTTGGAAGGGACCTCGAAAGATCATCTAGTTCATCTAGTCCAACCTCCCTGCCAGAGCAGGACTCCCTTAGTTTGGACTCTGATTTTTGTACCTGAATATCAGGTGGGAGATGGCACCCCAAGTACAGAGCAGCAAGTAGCTCCCCATTAATGGTGTTTACTCAATTAGTGGTTCTGAACAGCATGTTATTCAGTGCTCATCATTCTCTCTTACCAGCTCATTAGCTCTGGAGATGGGTTTGTTTCATGTAATCTTAACCCTGATAAGTAGCCGTTGTTTTGCAGCTGTCTATTGAGCTGTGACTCTAATCTGAAGACTCTTTCCTGTAGGAACATTGTCCTCTCTTTTCTGAAACCCACATTAGGGATCTGTGTGAATAGTGGGGTCTGTAGCCACTGGTATTTGATGGGTGGCTGGGTATATGCAACCCTGTCCAGTGTGAGCCTGGGAGCTTTTCTCATCTAATAGGAAAAAAAAGTTTAGACCCACCAAGACTTTAACTGACTTTACCTTAGAGAGCACAAGGCTGATAAGAACATGACTGATTTTTGTGTGTTTACTACATTTTTTTTTCACTGGATGCACAATCAGAACCACAGTCAGGAGGAAAGGGGACAAACTGTACTAAACAGAGCAGAAAGCAATCAGCATAAGGTTGTGTGTTTCCCTTCACCTGTATAACAGCTGCTCTGCTCAGCCATACAAAGCCCAGATGGCACCAAGATTCAGCTTTGCAAATAAAAATGGTCACCCTTGCTGGAGTGAAAGCTATTTACCACAGAGATGTGTGTTTGCAGCTGTCAAGGGCTACCTGTTTCCTACCTGTGGAGTGGGTAAATGACCAGTTCTTACATGTAGGTCCAGCAGGAGATGTTCAACCTCTTGTTCAAGAGCAGTCTTTCAGTTTCCTGCTGATAACCAGAGTCCTGCTAAATGTGAGATTTTCCTGCTAAATGTACCTGAGACTTCTCCTCAGGCCTTAAGAAATGGTATGGCAGCACCTTTTAAAATTTAAACTTATTTTTTTCTAGGATGAGATAACCCTGGCTCTTCTTGCTCCTTCCATTTGCATGCTGTTAGTTATTTCTCTGTCATCCTTTGCTTGCTAGCACCACTCTGTTGCCAGTTGTCATTTCAGAGTTGCACAGCTCTGCCTACCTGACTGGTAATGTGTTTTTTCTCGTTTGTTTAAATGATTCCATTTACCTCATGTCTCTTTATCCCTCACTATATGCAGTCTGCTGCACCTAACATAGTTCTGTATGTTCTTTAAGAGCTGTCTTCTTTAAAGAATGATAGTTTTAAGCAGTAAGCATGGCTGCAGATTCAGAAGGTTTAGGTTCTGTTTCTTCCTCTGCTATGGATTTCTCATTTGATTTTGGATATGAGCTTTACATCCCCATGTAACTCTATCCTCTCCATGGGAAGGTGGTTGGGAGCTGAAAATGCCAGTTTCTCTTGGTTCTTGTGTATTCTTCCAAGTTTGGTTGATAGTTCCTGGCCAGAGGAGTTTAAAACCTAATTAGATTATCATCCTTTTTCATCTTTATCTGTGCCACAGATAGTCCCTCCTGGGCCCTCTCTAGATTACTGAAATGCAAATAGTATATGCTTATTTGAAATGAAAAATATTTACTATAACCAGTTTTCTCCTTTGATAGCAACAGAGAAGCAACAACTTGGGCTGAACCATGTTTTCAGTTTCAAATGAGATTTGTGATGTTTTTTTTTTTCCCAGGAAAATAGCTTTGATGAATATTTCAAGCATTTTGTAATGCTGGAAGCAACAACAACAGGATGGAGAAGCTGATTGTGCAGAAATAAAAGCAGGCTACATCTGAAGGTCAGAAGGCAAATGTTCCTATGTCAAGCACTGCTTACCTGCTGGTTCTTGAACCCAATGGCTGTAAGAAAATCAACATTACAAAAAACCAATTACCTCTGTAGTAGATCCTGTGTTTATTGGAAAACCCTTAACAGGTCAGGTGAAATACTACATACAGTACACTTATGCTTAGTATATTTCTAATAGGAAAAGAGCAACATGGATGGGCCATAATGGGATTTTTTTCAATGTAAAAGCATATTTGTTTTGCCAGTGTAAATTGTTCCTACCCCACAAGTGCTACAAGTATGATTATTGTCACAAACAGCCCTTGGTAAAGAAGTCAAGGGCTCAGCTGGGTTCCAGAGGTCATACTTTTTTCTCATGCTTTTAGGAAGAAATAATTCTGACTCTGTACATGTTTCTTTTGACTGACCATCTGTACCTGTCTCCAAATTTACTGATTCAGGATGATTCATACACATATGAATACTGTTTACTTAAAAAGGAACCTTTTATACATGAGCTTAAGCTAATGTATTCAAATGAATCGCAACCAACTTGCTTTCTGCAAACAAAACAAGTAAGCCACATGATAACCTTGTACAGTTCAGCTGTTGGTGGCAGTAATACTAAGGCAGTACCTCCTTATTTTGGGTGAAGACAAAATGTGCTCTGCCCAGGAGACCTTGCTGTTTAAGACAGAACAAAAGAAGAGCGTGAATGACAGAGCAAGAGACTAAGTTTATCGAAACAGCTATGAACAGAGTAATAACCATTATTCACAAAACAAGCCACTTAACTATCCTCATTTGCTTCCTAGGCACTTCCTCATCTTGCTGTTTAAAAAAAGATTGAGAACTGTAAGGCTGACTTTGTTTATTTGCATAGGAGCATAAAAGATGTACAACTATGCCTGCTACACTGTATTTCTGTAGCCAGTTCCTGATGGAGAGGCATGGGGCTACGTGGCTTTGATCTTTAAGTGATGATTCACCAGTATAGCAGGGAGGAAGACTAAGGTTTAAGCTATTTCTGCTGATAAATATCAAGGACTAAATCACCTGCTGTCAGTAAAGTCACACTAGTATGTGTGTCTTTAAATATACACTTAAATTTTTTATCCCATTATTGATTTCTTTGTATTTTTCTACTGAGAAGCTTGACTCGGGCTTCTCAGAAACCTTAGGGCTCATGCTGGTTTGTGATCTGAGCTGGAAAAAATTGCATGGGAAGCCACTGCCTTTCTAAACCCATCAACCAACTCTTTACTGATGATTTCGCAAGGTTTAACGTGCACTTGCTGCATATCCACGTGGAAGCAGAATTTGAACTCCTTTGGGTTGTACATCTCGCTCATTGATTTATTAAGACAATGATTTTAATAGTCTCATTTTCTGGAGGTCCTATTAGCTTCTAAGCAATGGTGCTTGTTTAGCAGTGCACAAAGAGCTCTTCTCAGAACTGTTTTCCTGAGTAAAGATTAACAATGTGATAAAAGCAAGGCAACATGGGCACCCTTGGAGTTTGTTTCTTACATCAGTTGGGTTAAACCTTTACTTATCTTTTCTCACTGTGTATCTTCACTTTGTGTTTGGCAATCAAATTCTGCACAGCTCTAGCATGTTTCCTCCAGTTTAGTCAAAACAAGAGGAAAACTTTCTGCCTTTTAAACTTTTAACTCTCTGACCCTTGCACAAACAGCAGCAGAAACCTTTACTAACTAAGGGGAGTTGTCTTTAAAACTTTCTTTGCTATCTCATATTAAAGAGTATTCTGTAAAAACAGTGGAAGTCACTGAGGTGTAGTTAACTGTATAACCATGCTAATGCCTTTTGAAATGGAAGAAATAATATGCTTCTCAAGTAAACATCCTCCTTTCAAACAGACCCAGGCATGGAGATCTGTTGTTTGCCACAAGCGACAAACAGCACATTACTGGATGGCAGAAATGTTTCTAAATATATCATGATGTTAGATGAAACAGTTAATAGATAAATTGTAATTATGGTTAATATTTTTTAGACCACTTCCCTGACTTATGTCTGAGCAATGAATCAGCCCTGGTACTTTCAGCTCCAATGAGCTTATGTTAAATACTTCCCCTTTTGTATATTCCACATCTGTACAGTATTATGTCTCTTTTTGTTATGCTAGATTATTATAATCATCAACAGTATGGAGCAGGATTTTAAAAGCATTAAGTCCTTTAACTTAACAGACGTTGCTTTGGGTTTTCTGCAAGAACCACTCAAATTTAAAGAGATGATTTGTCTTCTCATAGTCAAGATAAGAATTGGAGAGAGAGCAAAGCAAGGCTTTCCCCATGCCTTAGGCACAGCTCACATCTAGCTGATAGTGCAAGAACAGCACAGTCCAAGCAAGCACACTGCCTCCAAGGGAGCTCTGCAGCTCTCCTCACCCTCCGGTTTGCACTGAGAAAGAGAAGTGGTAATTTATAGCTGGGCTAGCCACTAGCCAATCAATACATTCTAGGATGACTTCCACCTGTCTTTGCCTTGCCATGCTCCTATCTCCTATTTGCTTTGGGGAATAAGCAAGAAAACAAGTAGGACTGTATATTCTGAAGTTCCTGGGTCTGGAGTTTGACTAGCTTTTTTTTTTTTTTATATAACTGCAGAGAGGGGGACCAGAGAATTTGTGGTTTTTTGGGCATAAAAGAAATCTAAGTAGGATCTGAATCCTATATGATGTCTGCTAGAATAAACTGCAGCTCCCATCTCAGAACCAGATGTTTCAGGGGAAAGCAAAAAAAAGGCTGAAATATTTTAATAATGCTCTTCTTTCCAAGTGATCAGTATCTTTTCTGAAATTCAGACAGTATAATTTCTCCTGAGAATCTTCCAGGACAGCAGTGAAGCACTAAGTTTAATTTTGAACCTGCAACTTTCAGTTGCTTAGAACAGCAACCAGAAGTATAAAGCCTTTCTTTTTTCCTTTTTTTAACTCATTCAGTAGCTGCAATGCTTTTATTTTTTTTAATTGAGGTTTTTGATGGTCTCTGAAGAAGTGCTTTATCTGTGTGAAAGTAGGAGACTGAAAGAACCAGTTGACAAGAGCACCAGAAAGTACAATGAAAAGATTTCAACCATTTAGTGACTACAACTTTCTAAACTGAACAGTGTTTAAAGGAGCCACATGAACTAGAAGATAAAAACAGTGTACTTACTTTTTCTCTGAAACAGGTGATGGTGTGAAGCAGGTTATCTACTGCTGTCATTACTAAGAGGTGCAGTATGTCCCTGCAAAACAGGTGATGAAGGTAGCAATTGTCCCTGGTGTAAGAGCAAAAGTAAAGGCATACATGTTTTCAGACCAGTGTTAAAGCACATAGACACCACCATGACAGGTGCAGTGTGAATATGATGTATACTTGGAAACAAAAGTGAGACATTGGAGGAAAGTGAAAATGGAAAACTTTTCAGATGCCAGGTGGAAAATGATATTAAAGCTGTCAAAATAAGTCACAACAAAGATTGGGTTTTCTCATAAACTATCAGAAGTCACTTTCTGGAGAAGAATAGAGTTTTTGACTACAAGACAGAATGTGATAAATGAAACAATTATGAGCATTGGAGGTTAAATTGAGGCTTATTAGGCTTTTTTGCTTTGGTGTCTCTTTTTTTTCTTTCCCCCTTTTTTTTTTCCCTCTTGTCTTTCAAGTGTACTGCAACAGTCCTGATTTACTGAATTTTGTGGACAGGTCAAAAATGTGTAAATAAATCCCACCATTATTGCTTCACATAGGTATCTATTCTGGGCCTAATTCCAAACCACTTTAAATCAATGGCAATACTTCTGTTGGCATTAGAGGATTTTAGTTTAGGAAGATGGAGGGTGCAAAGCATACACAGTAAAGGCTGGTTATACAGCCTCTGCAGTCATCCAAACTCATTTTCTAAAACACAGAAAGGAAATGAAACTGAAGACTTTGAACTACCTTCAAGGTCAAATATGCTTTATGTTGCATGGTAAGGAACCTTTTCAAAAAGTCAGCTCCATCTAAGAAGCAACAAGCATCTCAAATATTATAAAAGACATTATTAAGACTTAAGGCTGACAATCTGAACAGATAATCCAATATTTTGCTTGTCAAAAAAGTCAGCAGCACTGTTTATACTTAGAGGAAAATACAGATCAGAACAAGGTTTTCTGTGTTTCCTTAGTGCAGCCAAGGACAGAATTTACTCTGCTGATTCAGGGTTTTAGTTGTCTGTGTATTCACTTTCATGCACTGGTAGATTCTTAACAGCAATTCATCTGCCATTTTGTGGTTGAATTTTGTTTCTTTATGTAACATTACTTCAGCATATTAGAATGTGCCTACATTAAATTCCTTATATTCTTTATCAAATACTCAATACAAACAATAATTCATATTGAATACATAATTATGACCCACAAAATAAATGAGGTCCTCTATTTTTTTTCATGATAGATTTTTTTCATGCAGATTGTTGATCTATTAGAAGGCCCCTGTAGGGAAGTGGGTAGAAGCTTGACTTCAGTTAGAGACAGCTGATGCAGTAGGCAGTATCGGTAACTGGAGGTTGTATACACAATAGACTATAATGACCATTATTGAGCTGTTAACCTCTATTGTGTCAAAATGTAATTAGAAAGCAGTTGAGTTTGTAGATTTCTGATCCAAGTGGTTCCTTTAAATTCAGCAAAAACTAACTGAAAGGCTATTCTGCATTTGAGTTACAAATCCTTGAAAATATCAGTTTATAATGGAAATAGCAGACCTCTAACGTAACTACATGGATGATGCTGGTATTAATAATGCAGAAGTACAAGGCAGGACAGTTCTTGGATGCTGATGACTGTTCAAGTGCAGAAAAAAACTCATTAAAATGACCTAAAAGAGGATATATTATTATAACAACATTTTTCCTCTGTGCCCTTCAACTATCATAATTGCATACTAAACGTAGCAACTTGAAAAGATTCAGAGTTGTGTAAGAAGTCTAATCTCTGGCTACAGTCAGAAGCATAATTATGTGAATATATTGTGCATTCTGTATCCTGTTCCTTCGGTTTTGAGAGCCAACAGATTCTGTAGATGATGAATAATGTGGTATCTAACTAAAATATCAGCCCTAAATTGCCGGAACACATATTCAACCTTAAATAATTGCTTTTAATTTGTGTTGATTCCAAGTAATGTAATAGTTATGACTAATTTGCAGTTATTAAATGAAAAAAAAAATATTACTTTTGCATTTAGAATCTTGCAGATTTGTGGATAAGAGTAGTTGTTGTCAAGGGTATTTATGGGAGTTACAGGAATTTGCTGCCTCTGTGGATAAGGCCCAGTAAATCAATGACCTAAAATCAAGCTTGTTATGAGTTGGGGTTTTTTTCAGGATTCTTACAACTTGTTACAGTGGCTTTTGTCCATGTACTTTTCACAGCTGCATCCTTTACAATAACTAAAATGGCTGTTTTTTCCAATGGTACCCTATAGCAGTTGCCTTCTTAGGCACCCAAACCACAGAAACAGTAATAATGGCCTTGCCAAATCTAGTGGAAAAGGGGACGTGTGGTCCTTGGGTATCCAGCAGTGTGAACTGTAGTCAGAAACACATCATATGATATTGGCTTTGTGCTGAACACTACCTTGTCTGATGGAGCAGTACAGCTAAACAGGCCAGCAACATTTGCTGCTATTTTGTGCTAAGAGTATCTCACAAATGCCAGTTTTAATGGGTTACTTTCACAGACAAGGAAAGCCACGAATTGGTTATGGGTTTTGTTTTGTTTAAAGTTCAGGACATGGTTTAGCAGCATCTGAACCATTCTGAGCTCTAGTCACTTTACAATGTTCTGTCCTTTGCAATGCACTGACCTAATATATAGAGAGCTCCAAATCTGTCCTTTGCATAACTGAGTATTAATAGTAAGTGTGCCTTAAAATGTTTGGCAGTAAGAAATTGCTAGTCTAGAAGGGTACACAAGATAAAACTTTGTCATTCTTGGGGAAACAAAGAGCCAAAACTGCAAAGCCAGTGACAATTTGTTAGACCCATGCAGTGAAGGTAAAGAGCAGGAATGTGTAACTCCATCAGAACAAACAGTTATAAGAAATCCCAAGAATCTAAAATTTCAGATTTGTGCTTCAGAAAAAAGGTTAAAAGTTAGTGATGTTTGTGGTTTATTTTTAGGTAACACGTTAAGTTAGATTTTGAAGTGAGGTTGAAGTTTTATATTAAATATTTACAATGTTAATGTTCAAGTTTAGATTAGGTTAAATCTAATATTTTGTAAAAATCTGAGAGAAGCCTTAAGTGCTACTGGTTCAGGCTGATGTTATCTGTGTTGTGTTTAGAAAAGGCACTTTGGATGGCATTTAGAAACTGTCTTTTGAACAGTATGTGGTATTTGAAACCTCCAGAGAGATTTCGAAGTTAGTATTGTATAAATGCCTTTGAATAAACCTAGTAATTTTCTTAGTTTTCCTTATTCCCTCATTCCACTTCAAAATGTGCTTGTTCAGGGGTTCATGGATGAGTTTAGAGTGGTTCCAAGTTACTGGCTGAGGGTGGTGAGCAAGTAACAATATCTGTCAGCAAGGCATCTCCCAGGACCTGAGTGAAAGTAACAGAAGATGGCTGATTTAAGATTTTAGGAATGTAAAAGTACGTTACAGAAGTGAAAGACTGACTTAGAAGGGAATGGATAAGCAACTGTTTCCCTAGAAACTGTATGTATGTACTGCAAAAGTTGGATGACATCAGTAATTCTGAAGAGGCTGTAAATGTGTGTATTGTAGCATCTAGATATTAAGGTATGCTGGTTGAGGTTGCTTAAAGTATGGATATTGTACAAATTGTTATGGTTTAGTTACTGCGTTTATATGAAGCAATTTGAGCAGCTTTAACAGAGCTAACAATATTTTTTTGTGTGGGCATGAATCTGCAATGAATAAATAGCAGTAAAGTGTTTTTGTTTGCTGTTACTGAAGTGAAGTGTTAGCTGCACAGCTCTGTGTGGTATAAAGCATTGTATAAAATACATTTTGGTCTCAGCATGAAAATCATTGCAGAGAGTGCACTTGGGAGCGGAGACAGCTGCTCTGGAAAGGCTCTTCAAAAATGACATATTTGCCATTTTGCAGTTTAAAATCTTCAAAACTTAGTGTTGCACATTTACTTTTAAGCTCAAAATAAATTTATTAGTGCTGTGCCATGAACTTGGAAATGTTATGCAATCCAAAAAGCATAACTTTATTCTGTGAATTTTTCAGGGAATTGATCTTTTTTTCCCCCTTAAATTCAACTAATAATTTTAAAGAGGCTTTTACATCATGATCCTTTTTACATATGTTGTACAGTTTCAGGACTACCAGAAAGCTGATAACAGCCTAACCTGCTTTTCCAAATTTCTGAGCAAGCTTACTTAGTACAGATTATAAAGTTGTCATCAAGAAGTGTGTTGCACAGCTTGTAAGATGTGGTTCATCGAGGCACCTAATGATGCTATCAAGAGAAGTTGTTTCATTCTGTCTCGGAGGTGAGAGCTAGGTTGGGAGGTTTCCTGTGGTTAGATTCTAAACTATGTTACTAACACATGGCACTATTTTTTTTGGTAAATAACTGAAGCCTTAAATAGATACAACATTCTGTCTGACAACTTGATTTTTTTTGTATGATGTACCTTGAAGTCTTTTTTTTGTGGAAGTATGAAGTAGTTTTCCCAAAGTAGAGAAACTATATTGAAACTGGTACTGTTTTTTTAAAAAGTAAAATAACTGGTTTGTGGCTTATATGATCTAAATGTGTCTTTGCTGCTACAGGAGAAAAAGCAGTTTTCAGCTGCAGTTTGTGCATGTTCACTTCACTCAGAGTATCAAGTCTTAATCGTCATGTGAAAACCCATTCTGATGAGAAACGTGTGTCACCTCTGCCTTAAAGCTTTTCATACAGCTACTCTCCTGCACAACCATTTGAATGTTCACACAGGTATCTAATGTATGAAAATACTTCATTTTACATATTGTCTGCAAAATTTAATTAACAGGCAAATGACCTTGTCTTAGAACAGTATTCTGTGATCATTCTGTGCTCTGAAGCTTCTCTGATTTCTTTTGGAGTTCCATACTGGAAAGCCATGGTCTGTAGTTAGTAATTCTCTGTAATTCACTTTGTTAAATACCATTCTGAAGAGTTTTGTCAACTCATTATTGATTTCAGTTGTGTCTGAATCCTACATGCATAACAGATTTTTTTGTAATGTTCTCATTCTGCTATATAACCATATGAAGCAAATGGTTAAATCATGTTTATAGGAAAGTTAGGGTGTACATTTATTGTATATAAAAATTCAGAATCTCAGGAAAGGTTCTATTAAAAAGTTTTGCATGTTGATTTAAGGCAGACAAATCATACCATTTTGCTGTTAAATAAATTTCTAAGAAATGGTGTACTCTTACAGGGACCAGACCCTATGAATATGCAGTGACTGTGATAAGGCATATGTGACCAGTGGTGAGCTCTCACGACACAGGCTTTACAAGCATACTTTAGAAAAACCTTTCAGGTGTTCAGTGTGTAAATATTCTAGTGTAGAATGAAGTACAGCCTTAGTGAATCTTTTGGAAGGGTTTCTTGGCTTTCACATAGTAAGATTTTAATGTGCAGTCAAGTTACAACAATTTTGCACAGATTTTTAACCTTGAGAAGTTTCTGCTAAATTGAGACCTATCTGTGCCTATATTGTACTGTCTATATCATCATTGCTTTGTCCTGGTTTGGGCTGGAGTGAAACTAATTCTGTTTGGTGGCCTTGCTTTCCAGCCAAGGCTCCTTTCTGTGACTGCATTTCTGAAGCTGGTAGTATGTTTTTCAGAAACAGTTTCACTCCAGTCCAAACCAGGACATGGTTATTGCCAGGTTTCTGCATGAGATCAACTTAGAGGTAGCTGCAGATGTCCAGCTACAGCATTAATATTTGGTTTGTGATGCAGATGTATAGATGCATTTTGAATTGGGAGGAATGGCCAAACTTGTGGTTGCTGTAATACTTCAATACTGTGAAAGAGGACTGTAGAGACTGTAAAGGTAGGGAGATCTGCTAGATCACAGGAATCAGTGGCCCTTGTGTAAGAACATTGAAGCAAAGACCACTAGGCTCTGCTAATGGCCTTGGACCACAATGGTGGGTTGAATTTGTCTATTGTGTTACTGGAGTATTGCTGCAAGATAGCCCATTATTAAGACTTTGTGGTTTTTCATCCCCTTCACCCCCCAAAAAAGGAACAAGTAATCTGAACTCCTTGAATCCTTACTTTATCCATGTAGTGATATTTATGAGTTGCTTCAAATTAATGACTGTACAATTATTCAGCTTTTTAAAACTAGTTACATTTTAAGGGTGTCTTCTCTCTATTATGCTAAAATTGCTGCCAGACAATGTGTGTGTGAATTAGACCTTATAAAAGCATACTTGGTCCTTCTTTATACTTCATTCCATGTACTGTAGGACAAGAGTGGCCAATGTGTAAAATGAAGCTCCTGTATTGGGCTTTATGCTTTATGATGTTTGTTTTTTTACAGGATAGAAATTTTCCTAATCTAGAAATAAAGAAGTTAGGGACTCCCTAAGGGTCCATTTGGGGAAAACAGGCTTTCAGTCATGCATATATGTTTAAGTCACAGTTTAGTGGGCATTCAATATCTAATTTTTTTATGTGCTCTGTCCAGAATCTGTAAGCAAGCCTGTACTTTATTCCATGCACCTTATCTTATTAATCAGATTTTGGATAGCTGGCATCTTTAAAAACCTTGTCAATTTGTATTGAAGTATCTATCCTATTCTTTCCCTTGTTCCTGTAGGAAAGTATTTAGTACTCATTGCTGTTGCAGAGCTCTCACTATGCTTTATCTGAATGAGAGCTGAAGGAGCCCCCTAGCAATACTATGCACATATGACTTTTGTGTAGCAGAGATTGCCAATCATGTTTAATTTTATTTAACTGAATAGTGTTGTAGACTTGAGTGGATCTAGCAGTGAATTCATTAAGTGTGTTTATAGAAGGAGGAGTTGAACATTAGGTAAGTCCTGCATTTAGGTAGTATACCAACAATATTTATGTAGAACATATCAAGAACATACAAAAAAGATCAAATTAAAGTTTTGCAGTGAAGGTACTTCACTGTGACTTGAGGGTAAACAAAGACTTTGGTTAATAAGTTTGGTCTTTCATGTGGTGTTATATATGACTTGATATAATTCTAGAATATTTCTATGGAAAAGGTATTCATTGTTTTATAGGTAAGTTCCTCCTGCAAGGAGACGTGGTGACATCTTGTGGTTGATGTTTTATTTTGTTTAAAATGCTAAATAGCAAACATTTAACTTTATGTTATATTTTTTTGGTGGTATTGTGACTTTCTGTTTTCACTAAGAATGTACCTCACAAGAATATATGTCCAGGTTGTATTGAAAAGGGGTTTTTTTCAAAGCCACAGAAAATAGATCTGTATAAAACCGTTTGTTATCATATTCTTTTTCTTTTTCAACTCTGCTTAAAATGTGTATGTGTCTAAATATATGAGAAACTAAAATAGATTGGTGTAGTATATATTTTTTTTTGCATGTACCAAATCAGCTTTTACCTCTTAATCTAAAATTGTACTGCTTGTTTACTTGCTGAGCACATTGTCATGGTAGTTCAAAAGAGTAGTTCAGGTGGCCACTTGTGAAAACTGCATTGTTGCATGGCAGTGGCAATTAAATGCAGTTACTGTTAGGCTGCTTTTCATCAGCAGTATGATCTTATTTGGCACAAGAAGACTCACAGAAGTGAAAAAAAGATTCAAGTTCAGTGCACCTACTTGTGCAAGGAGGTATTTAAATGCACTGGAAAATTGCTGCTTATTAGCTTAATGGTTTGGCAACATAGGGTTGACTTTGGGACTATATTTACCTTAAGAAGAAAAAAACTTCTGACTGCAATCTAAGTAGAATAGTGTAGTTATATTTATTTGAAAGATAAATGGTTCACAAATAAACAGTAAAATTGAAATGCTGCGAAGTCTGAGATGATAAATCTTCAAGTACATGAACTATAAAGTAAGAGCAATCACTTTCAGTGACACTGTGATAGCATTTGCACTTCAAATGTGATTTTCAGCACTGTCACAGAATAAATTCAGTGTGAACTGAAAATTTTGTTTAAAAAATATGTTTAGGATGGCATTGCTTTGGTCTTGATATGTTGGAATGTACCATTGCTCCATTCTGATTATTCTGTGCTAACCTTAATAGGTAAAGAGGAAAAATCTCTGACCTTCTCCAAGTCGGTCATTGGGCAGTATCCTAACATGTTCCTCAGCATCTGCTTACAATGGAGGATAATTCAGGAGTCTGTGCAGCATCCTTGCACTTTTCTGTGTCACAAAGCTGGATAGTTATCTTACAGATATTTTCTTGTTTCAGGAACGACCCTTAATTGCACATCAACGAACCCATACTGGTGAGAAGCCCTTCACTTGCTCATCCTGCAGCAAAAGCTTTCAACAAAAGCAGCTTCTCACTGTTCACTTCAGGAAGAACCATGACTCTTTTTAACCCAAGAGTTTATCAATGCCCTAAGTGTGATAAGGATTATTCACACCAGGTAAGATACTTTCTTTTAAGGAATCTCAAGGGAGTTATCTTTATCCAAGTATTGCATATCATATTGTCACAAAGGACTGAGCATAAAAAGCAGTTTGCTGGTTGGAATGTTAACTCCTTAATGCTAAGCCAGCACAACTTGTTCATTTTCTTTCCCAAACCCGACACAGAGGGATTAATAAATAACTTCACAGTATTCCCCTTTAGATAGAAAATGCCTGTCACACGTATTTTCAGTGTTGGTACTGGTTTGTACAGTCCAGCATTGAAGTTACTAATGCTTAACACAGTAGACTTCTTAATACAAAAACAGTGTGGAGATACAAATTTTAAGACAAATTAAAGAACTTGGAAAGATAATTGAAGTAGAGTGCTAGATCAGTTCAGAAGGAAAGCAAGAAATTTTTAGTTACTTCTTCAAAATCATATGCAGAGAGAACATATCTCTGGTTTTGGGTTAACTGTGCACACTTCTAAAGTAAATGTAACATTTTTCCACACACAGGTTTTACATGTAAAGCTTTATTGCTTCTTCAGGAACTAGAAAATGATAAATTTTATTTTACACCCACCAAATGGCAATGCTCCTTTAAAGCAGAATTTTAACAGATATTCTGGAAAGTTTCAGGAGTTTTGTGGAGGTTATTGACTAAGTCAGTGTTCCAAAATTTGTCTGTTGGAACCATACTTGGGGGTTTTGTGTGTGTTAAATTGCTTGCATACATTAATATTTGATTCATATATTTTTGCTTCATTATGCTAATAGAATAATATGCATAAGCATACTGAAATTTGTGGATTGGTGAGGCCAGAAAACACTACACCCAAAAAAAGAAGCAAGGACAGAAGTAAAACCATGAGAAACCAAAGCGTGTTAAGCAAGAAGGTAATCAGCGAATGAGTTAGAATTTAATCATGTAAATTGGAATCAAGAGTAAAAGGCTAAGGCAGTGAATCTCCCCTGCTGTTTAATTACTGTTTCACAATGAAGCTAATTTAAGTGCTAATAATGGAAGAATACTTTAGAATAGTCTTTCCTGTATCAAAAATTCTGTCGTCTGGGTTGGGTTATTGCTCAGGTACTTATTTGGGGACTTCTGTTCCCCTGCTCCTGAAAAAGTCTTTCTAAACTCTCTGCTTAGCAGTGCTTACAAATGTGGTTTTCCTTTAACAAATTCCCTTTGCCTTTATAAAGGAGGATGAAACATCACTACTGAGTTGAGCCATAGTGAGTTTTCTTAAGAGCTCATGATTTATAGTATACTATTTTAATACAGGCCAGATTGAAAACTTATCAATTTCAGAACTCAAGTTGCATGTTAATTGCTAAAGATCTAACGCATCCTAATAAAGAAATTGTTCATCTTTTTTCTCTCATATCAGACCAGATAGTGATCAAATAATGAAAAAAACCCTGGTACTGACTTCACCTCTACAGTACGACAGAATGACTCTAGCTACTCATCAGGCCACTTTACAGAGCACTTGATTCAGCACATCTGTGCAGTCAGAAACTCAATCGCAATTAGTGTTACTATTGAGCATTGAGCTTTTATTCTGTAAAGTCCAATGTAAACCAAAAGATGATCTATAATTTCTCTTTCATTTCATTTCTTCTACTTCCTTATCTTTTCTCATTAGGTTAAGATTCCCAGAAAGTGAGTAAGTTTAAGTTTTGGCAGACCAAAGTGATAGACTGATTGGTCAGCTGATGTCTTGTCTGTGAGAACTTCACAGCAACAAGTGAAGTACCTTTTCTGTCTGGGTTACACTAGTACATTCTTGATACAATCATTTTGTGTTTTATCTTATCTGCATCTCTAAAAACATAAGAAGGTTTTTTTAGTTTTCTTTTATATTCTCTCCAATAAATCTGAGCCTGTTACCACATATGTAGTAAAATTCAGGCAGTTTCACCTTACAGTCTAAATTTGACCAGGAGGAGATGTCTGCATAATTTTATTCATGTGCATTTCTGTTGAATTAGACAAAGCACAATATACAATATTCAGTTAGGTCAGGCCATGAGCAGGAACCCTGTATCTTCATACATCATGATTTTCTTTTTCTGCACTGTTGCAGGGTGAAAGCTGGTCATATGTTTCCAAGGTCACTTTCAGAGCCAACAGGGCCAAAAAATGGCTTTGCCTGAGCAGAATATGCCTTTTTTTGTTCCTCTGCTTCCCAGTTGCTGTTTGAAAGCCATAGCAGTCACTTTGATAGGACTCTTCAGGTGATTTTTATGAAGAAAGAGACAAGAATGAAGATGCCTCTGAGGCCTAGGTGTCCTAAATCCTTACATTTTGGTGTATCAGATTGTATCTATGCTGGTTTGTGGCCAATGAGATAAAATTTGACATAGCGAGAGGAAAAAATATTGGAGCTCTTTTGAATCTAATGAATATATATCAGCAGCTGAGTTTACATTAGCATTGACACTTCTGCTTTCATTGGTAAAGCTGTAATGGTATGGTAAGAAATGTTACAGCTGCAGTGTTTGTTTTTGCAATAATTAGATTTTGATGTTTATTAATGTTTTGCTATGTGCAAACAATTTTTTTTCAGTATCTTGCAGATTCCTTCATCTTGAAGCTTGGTTTTTCTAGAGCTAAGATAACATGTCTTTAGTTGTTGTTCATCCAAGTACTCAGACCATTCATTGACTCACACAAATATTAGGAAACTCTGTTTTGGTTCCAGAAGGTTTTTTCCCCAAAGCTGACATACAGGATCCCACAGACCTCTGCCACTTGTGCAAGGAATGGCCTGTGGGATCCTATATGTGGCTTCACAAAAGATTACTTGTGTGACTGGTGCTGTCAATGATCTACTATCACTAATAATTAAAAAAGAAAATGCATGTATACGAGAATTTAAATTCACAGCTAAATAATGCTTAGTTTTCCTCTGATAGAATACCATGGGAAGCACTCACTAACGTGGCTTGTAATAGAGAATGAATATATTTTATGTTGAATATTACTATTTTTTGTGTGCAGGTGCTAGATGTTTCCATCACCCTTTCTTCCTCTTTGAGTAGCCTTCTCACACGTGTTTCCACATACGAATGTGATCGTACATTTAGCACTAGCATCCATAGCTTTGATTTTAATTAGACCTTCAATAAAGCACACTTGTGTTATTTAGGAAAGTTCATGTTTACAGTACTTTTAAGAACTGGAGAAATTTTAACTGTCAGATACAATTCTCTAACTTTACATGGTTGTAAGAACCACTGGTTTTACTGCTTTGTTAATAATGAATTAATAGAGCAATTACAGTAAGTGCTGTTGATTTTCATGATTAGTTACAATGATCACAATTCCCATTCATGCACTGTTTGCTCTTTTTTTTTGTCATTTATAATTAATACTTGGAAGACTATTCATAAAATCTTTAATACTTGTAAAATATTCATCTTTAATGCTGCTGTTATGTTTCATTATACATAAACACTAGCATTACCAATGTATTACTAATAGTATCAGGTTGTGTAAGAAATAAACAGTTAAAATGCCAAACCTTTATCCTAATTTCAAGATTAACATCTATGTTGAACTTCATTATAAATATAATACAGAACCCAGCCAGTATAAAATTCTTTGGGTTTGCATGTTGGGCATGCTGTGTTTGCTAGTGATGCTGATGTGCTCAGGGGTAGTAGATTCTGCTATGTGCTGTACACTGCAGATTAACTGCAGGTTCAGTTAATGGAAAGCTCAACTACTGTTACTTTGAGCAATCTGTTGAAAATGAAAGCTTTTTTTTTCCTCTTTGTATGTTCATTTAACAGCTTTATCCTGTGCTTGATAACATGTCTACATGTCTGCTCTATCTAATAGGATAACTTTTATAACTTGGCAACTGTTCTGCTGTTGGTGAGACCCAAACCAACAGTGTGCTCAGGAGCTTTAACTGTCATGCAGTGTCTTAAGTATCTCCATGTACATTGCTAGGAGATAAGGATTCCAGTATTAGCAAGTGACATTTGCTGTCTTAGAGGAGTAAATTACCCAACTTTAAGATACAGAACATGCTACACTAAAGGGCCTCATCAAGACCTTAATTTGCTCAATCAAATATATGATTAGGCTTACCACTTTGGCAATAGATTCCATTTTGTAGCATATGTTTTCAGCAATCTCTGAGAAGTCAGTGTATTTGAATTTATCAAAATTACTAATTGGCTTTGCCCTTCTTCCATTAATAATGGTGTTATTTGATTCATAAGTATAATTTTGTGTCTGTTCTCATAATGGTAATATTTTTCCAGTTTTAGTAAGTTAATGATCTGTTGTGTCTGCCTTGTCAGTAACATGACTTAAGAATACCTTCGTCCATAATAATTGCTTAAATTACATTCTTAATGTTATTCTTGTTGCACTGTTTCTGTTCATGCCATAAATTCTAAGCAACAGATTTCTTTGTTAAAATGCATTTTTGAAGTTGATCAATTTTCTGAGTGTGTTCATTTGAATTGTTCATAACAAAGCTGACTCATCTTGTACTGATATCTGAAAGTCAGACTGCATGAAGTGGAATATGAACATAACAATAAAAGATCTTGTCATCTCTGAACTTGCAAAGTAGTTAGAAGCTAAAAAGTGTGCTTTTGAAAATCAAGAAAGAATGTTTTGACCTCTTCAGGAGCCATTCCTAGTGGTCTCCTGCTTTTTAACTGCAAACAGTGATGTTTCTTCACAATTAAGAATCTACATCACTATGACTTTCAGATGTTTATTTTGTAAAGATAATTTCATTTAATTACATTATTTATATATTTTCAATGAGCACACGTTTATTAATATCTTTTAAAATAACATATTCTAAACTGATGCCAATTTTAAAATATTTTAATTTACTAATTAGGGAGGAGTGAGTTGTTAAATATACTGGAATAATTCATGTCATGAAAACAGATAATACTGAAGTATTGTGCAGTCTTCTCTAACATTGTTCTCAGATAATGCAGTTATTTGGAAAAGAAGATATAAGAGAAAGCAGAAACCGTCTATACTTTAAATAGTTAATGTGGGAGGAAAAGTACAGTTTCTGCACAGGCACATGTACCACACAAGTCCCAGCAGATAAAAGCAAAGAAAGAGTAAACCCAGTATTTTTGGTATATTTTTTACTAATTAGGCTTCATAATATAACTGACACCTTGAAGCACAGTAACTTCAGCGGTGCTAGTATGTGGTCCATGATGCTGCACCAGTAAGTACAGAAGAATGAATTGTCTTCTGAAACTAATGAATTGTTTCCCCCCAAAATTCTAGAATCTGCCAAGGAGATGCAGAAGAGTAGCTGTTCTCAGCAAGAGTGGGGCTGTAAGCTGGCACCTGTGCTTGCACAGTGGTGTGAGACCGAGCGTTGTGCTGTGAGCTGGTAACTGCTGGCGGTTAGGTAGAGGAACCTCCCGTAGATGGCAGTGTCTATTCGTATCTAGCTAAACAGGCGGAACAAATGAGTCACGCCAAAGGTGCCTGGATTTTTTTTTGTCTTAGTTTTGGCTTGGTAAGGTATCTTGCTGATGATTTTATGCATGTCAGGGCTGTATAAAAAGATATTCCTTAGAAGAATCATAGTGCAAAGTGTAGTCACCGCTGCCAGCACAGTGGATGGGCTGTGTATGCGTG
The DNA here is from genome assembly GCA_013399015.1 of Galbula dea. Lineage (NCBI taxonomy): Eukaryota > Metazoa > Chordata > Aves > Piciformes > Galbulidae > Galbula > Galbula dea. The sequence goes on along the minus strand of VWZX01001688.1, from coordinate 4,736,868 downwards.
TCTGTCTTCTGCTGAAGCACAGCAGGGATGGGATGGAGCTGCCTTGTTGATGCTGAAGTGGGTATTGGAGCCTAGCGCAGCTGTCCCAGCCCCAGCTGCTCGGCACATCCCTCCACCTTCGTTGACTATGATACCTCCTCAAACCCACAGGTGCCTTTGCTGCGTTTATCTTCTGCCCTGGCTTGGCTGGGGTGGCTCAATAAAAGGTCAGGTGAGTGCGACCACTGCAAGGGAGGTGTAGGGTGTGTGCACTAAGGGCACGTTAATATATTTTCTCTGGTGTTAAATCATTTTAACGTATGTAAAATTATTGTCTAATGATAATTTAAGCTGTTTATTTAATAAATCTTTAGTCAAAGGTCTTTTGTCAAGAAACAGATTTGTTAGACAAATGTAAGCAGACGTTTAAGGTGAGGTGAGCACACAGAGGAGTCATCTGGCTCTTCATAACAGGATGAGCTTGTCAGCTAATGTAGATTTCTTTTATTTTCTTCAAGTTAAGCTTTGACACAACAGTATGTAAATTCTGTATAGATTGTCACCACAAAGACTAGGTCTCTTCTCTGCATGCTGTGATGTAAGATTTTCACATGAGATGATCATTACTCATTGTTTAAGCATTATTCTGGTAGACTGCATAAGGAAATAGTAGGTTTCAGGCTGACTTCCATTTTCGTGAATGAAGCAAGAAATTTTCTTGATCTGTTGTCTTCAAGTTCCTGCAATCCTCTCCTTCATATCCAAACTAATATTTTTCTTGTGTTTCAGCTCTTTTTGCTGAGTACCACATCTGGATTAGGGAAACATGTCTGGTTTCTCTCAGTACATCCCTTGAAGATCTTCGCTAAGTTTACTTTTTTGTTAGTTAAAATGAATATGATTATTTAACAATCTCACATCTATAGTGAAAAGGTAACTGACAAAAAGATTACAGATGGGAATTTGTCTTCACTGTGAGGAAGGATTGCTATCCCTCTTAACCATGGTGTCTCCATGGTACAGGTGAGAAAGGTGATACACAGAACAAAATTAATCTCTGATTTAATTCTTTCCTTCAGGAAGGCAATGAAGCCTACTGATGATTCAGTGTGCTGCTGCTTATTACTAGTTTGATCTAGCTGAACTAAAATAGACACCTGAGGTGTTGCAGCATGTAATGATTAAGTTACATTAGCAGAAGGTGGTGAGCAAATGAGCACAGACCTAATGACATTAAGGCAGTGCTGTTAATCACTTCCAGACATTAAACTCAGAATATTAAAACTGAAATAACATTTATAACTTCTTAAAGGTCAGCACTTAAGGCACTATGGCAGCATGACTAACAGCCATGGGCAGGAGTGGTGGCACAGCATCTCATGAGAAGGATATACAGACAGAATTTCATCTGGTGGTAACTGGAAGGCTCAAAAAGGAGATGCAGACTTCATAGTCTGAAGACATTTCTAAAGTAGGAGGAGTAAAATGAGTGATTTTCCTTTGACACAGAGACCTCTTTTGCTGTCTTTCCCACTGAATGTAAGCTTACTCCATGCAGTCACTAATGGATGACTGAATTACAGCTGACAATGTTATATATAACTCTAACAGTAACTTCCACTTGCACAGTTTAATATCTAAATTTTCTTTAGTTTAAGAAACTGAATGTGCATTTGAAAGCAATTTACATTAATACAGTATGTCTTCAGGCAAACATCATTCCCTGTTGTTGTGCCTTTTAAACAGCCCAGCTATTGTTTGAAGTTAGTCGCTGAAACAGTTGGACTCTGTCTGACGTTATGGGTGTGTGATCATTACAAAATGGTAAAGAATTTTCTGACAGTTTTGGTTCAATCTGTTTTCACTTTGAATTGCCACTTGGCAGTGAAGAATTTAATTTCTTTCTTCTTTGGTAGCTGACCAAGTTACCTTTGTAAATGATTTTGTAGCTTTGGGGGTTTTTCCAGATTTGGTCTGTTATTAGTTTTGTCCCTACTCTGTCCACATAACATTTGCAGATAATAGGAGAAATGCAAAGGAGTGACAGTGCTGTTTGCTTTGATAAGAAAGGGCCTTGCTTTTATTACCAGCTAATCAAGTGGTAGGCAGCAGCTAAGAGTAATATTAATTAAGTCTTGGAACTTTTCCTGGAAGAACTGTATGCTGAGAGATTCCCTTTCAGACAAAGGTGATATTTTTGTTTTTCTGCTATATATTCATCAGCTGTTTCTTCATGAAATGAAAGTTATAAAACTATTTATAATAGTTATTTTCCCATCCTATTTTAAATGTCCTGCCCTTTGAACTGAGTTAGTTATCCATTCATCATTTAGCATTACTGACTGAATTGAAATCACTCAATTTTAAATGGGCTGTATCCTCTAGGCCTTTCCTTCCAACAAAAGTTTTGCAGGAGTTTTACTTCAGTAACAGTTGTGTGACAATAAATGTCACAGTACTGTTAATAAAAGATTATACTCCATCTTTGCATAGGTTTAAGTTTACAGTAAAACCGTTTAGTTCAGTGACTTCATTCCAGTCCAATGGGAGCTGAGACAATGCTCTCTTCCTTTGGGGCTAACTTCCAAAACTTAATGCATAACCAACAAATCCCCTTGAAGACCAAGAGACCCTCAGCACCTTTTAAGATTAGGCAATGCAGCTGTACTTTTCACACAAAAAGATTTTTTTTCTGCTTGCCTTGAAATGCCTAAGAAAAACACAGAAGTGTGCAAGGGTGCCTGCCAACTTCCTCCTGACAGAAGAACAGCTCAGGAGTGAACTGCTGCTTGTTCTGGGGCTTGCTGCTCTGTCTGGCAGATGCAGGCTAGCTACAGGAGGTCATATGTATGGGCAGGCAGGCTGTCCTAATAGTGGAGTTCTCTCTTTCTCAGAAGCAGATGATTGAATAGAAACAATACGTTGCTTTCCCCATTTGGTGATGAAGACTGACAGTTTATAGGAGATGAGTCAAAGGTTACTGATGAGAAGATCCATCCAGATAATTGCTGTAATTGCACCCTGAGGATGCAGCTCGTATCACAGAGCATTAGGCAGTGATTCTGTTTGTAAATATATACTTGGCAGTGAACTTCATCCTGTGCCTTGAATCAAGAAAATTCCTTTATGAGATGCAAATGGAGAAAGTTCTCTTGACTTTTTCCTAATCCAACCATGTTTTCCTCTCTCGGCAGGCAAATAGGAAATCATTCTGAAACAGAGCAGCAGTTATGGTTTAAACATAAAAATATCATTTTGTGTTAAATCCTTTATTGAGTACACTAGCTGTTATTCCACAACAAATGCCAATAAGCAGCATGAATGAATGAATATACATAATTCATAATACTTAAGTTGAAAGTGTTTTTTTTCTTATAATGATTAATTATTTTTTTGAGCTTGTCCAGTGACTCCTTTACAATTTAACACAAAATGCTTTTCTGTTGGAGATTGCACATTTACAGAACAGGCATGAACAGCATCCCTTCTGCAAAATTAGCTCTTTATTTCACCCCTTCACAAGCCACAAAAATTAGCAATGCCAAAGGATTAGGGTGGGAATTTGTACTGGAGAGTGACAGGCAATGAAACCACATCAAATTTTTTAGTGTACCAGTAGCTGCTGAGCTAAAATTCAAAAATTAGTCTCCTAACAACTGGGTATCAATGTTAGATATTGTGGCCCTAGCTTCTTAAACTTGTAAATGAAAGGAATGTGGAACCATTTGGATTTCCTAGAAAACACACAATTAATGTTGAAGTATTTGTGTCTCAAAATGCATTTAAATATAAATGTAACTTTCATAAGCATTAATGGCAGGTGGTCTGTGGCATCAATGGTCTGTGGCAGGGGTGGGTGATGCTCAGGTTCCTGATGATGTTTCCAGGTGAACAAAATTGCATATTCTGCAGCTTGTTTGTGAGTGCACTTGGAGTGAAAGCAAGGCTGAATTTGAGAACAGCCACTGTTTAATGGGCGTAGACAAAGATGCCTCATGTAACGTCCACTGAAAACATTGATCAAAGATTGGTTTATTTTTCTGAATTCAGGTTGTTCTGTGGTTGTTTATGAAACCAGTAAAAGTTCCTCTAAGACTCTGAAAGAATGAGATTCATGATCAAATCCTATTTTTAGAAACCATTTTTTTAAGTGTTCTGGCTCGAGAAAATAGATCTTGACTGAATACATATGTACTCTTGCTTAATAAAGAAGTCATATAAGTCCTTGTGCTGCCTGACAGAGAGACCATTAGGAAAGAAGTGATAAAATTTGTTCTGTTCTAGCCCACACTCCCTGGGACGTGCATCTAGCCTGGGAATCAGCATGAACTGGGCACATAACTACATTTATTTACATTTACCATCATGCTTAGCTGTTAGGAATGTTTCTTCTGTTTGAACATGACTCAATTTTTTATGACTATGCACTTAGAAAGAACTTGTAAATAGTATTGATCACTGATAGTCTGTTCCTTGCAGAGTAGACCTTTTAGATTAACTGTCTGTTCTGAGTTTATATTCATGCCTTACAAAAGATACAAAAATAATGACATCATTTTATGCTTCTCTGTAGTATTACAAAACAAAGTCAGTGTCATGCTTCTCACTGGGTAGGACAAAATCCAAAAGCTTTGTGGTTGCACTGCTGAGTGAAACTAAGGAAATAAGCAGCATCAATATCCAAGTCTGTTCCTTGGCACTTAGGCTTTAATTATACGAAGAATAAGAAACCTTAAACCAAAGTTGTGCTCACTAAGAATGAGCTAAAATGGCAGAAACTAACTCAAATACAAAAATTAGGTTGTGTTTTTTACATCAGACAACAGTTTGAACATTGTGTATACCACAGAATACTTCCTGGTTTAATAGACTATTTCTTTGCCCATAGGGGAATTTTTGTTCTCTTTTTTCACCAGAGATCCTATTTTGAAAGAAGTTAGTGTTTGTTTTCTGACAAAGCTGTATAAAGGATCCTGATTAGCCAAGCATTAGTGAGCAAGGTAAATAAGCATCCAGCATTACATATGATCCTTTTTATCAGCCATTCAGGCTGTGTGTGCTGTATATCAGTTTTCTATGGTTACCAGAAGCTGACAGAATAAAGAAGTGCAGGATAACCTTGTGCTGCTTTAAACAAAGACTGGTTCCTCTCCAGTGCACTCTGGGGCTGGTTTGCATGTCGAGGCATGTTCCTTTCCTACCAACACTGGTACAAAGACGGGGCAGACTACCACTTTCTGGAAACCACATTAGGTTTATTTTAATCTGCTGTTATTTCCCCCTTCATGGATTTTTCTGCTCAAACTCTAAGATAAAGTTTGACAGGAAAGACAAGCACCTGTCTCTAAAGCACATGCAGTCTGTAACATTCAATGGTTCCTTGATTACTTTGGTAGACATTCCTTTGAAATAACACATCTAGAGTTCAGAACAGAACTTTATATTTTAATACTAGTTCAATAGGCTGATATTATGGTTTAGTTTGTGCCTTTTCCCACTTATTCAGCAAAATGTAGAAGGGTACTTCATGCCTAGCAAAGATCTTGATAGTTAATTGTAGTTCATTCAGCACCTATAGTTCAAATATAGTCTAGAAATCTCCCCAAAGCTCTTGCTCGTGGGAAACTAAGACTTACACCAAACATATCTGCAACTACTAAAAGCTATTTGATGAGAGATATGGAAAATAGTCTTCTTAAAATACAGTTTAAGAGAACTGCAAAAATCAGAGACTATCTTCTTGAGACAACTGCTGCACAAGGGCTCTGGCAGCTATTTTTGTTGGGAGTGCTTTGGGTAGAAGACAAACATGGTCAAACTAGCTAGAATGCTGGAAGTTCAGTCAAGGATACTGCCTTAAATAGTTCACCCAAAAAGGACAAAGTTTTCTTAGGGCAGCCCCTTCAGAATTCCAACTGCAGTAACAATTTTTAATAGATCAATATAAAATACAGTAGTCTTTCTGTGGTTTTGTTTTACAACAGATTATTGGAATGTTCTGAGGTACAGTTTGACCCTCTTAACTGTGAAAAACTCACTAATGCAAAAACATATAGCTGAGAGCAGACCTTGATAAATATTGTTGCTTTCCTATGCTAGGTTATATGTTTTCTATTTGTGGCAATAGGTCACATAGCTGGAAAAGAAAAATGATAAGATGTTTAAATTTTAAGTCAAATGTGTTTGTTATTGGGCTGCTTTTACCGTGCAATGGTTTTTACTTCTGGCCAAAACCTGTTGTTTGACCTATGGGCTGTGACAATATTGACCTAAAGGAGATTATCTGCCAACGTAGGAATAAAATTCAATATTTACTCATAAATATTATGCATTTGTTCTTGTTTGATTGTGAAGAAAATGGGGAAGAATGAGGTTACAGGGTGAGTTGCAGAACAAGAAAGCATTGAAGCTGCTGCAGATGTAGACCTTTATTCATTAAGTCAAGTTAGGCTTCTTCAGGAGGCCACAGAAGTTGGCTTGAACATTTATCTGTGCTAGGGATGAAAACAAAGGAGAATTTCTAGAGGGTAGCAGCAACCTGGAAGTTTCAAGATTCAATTGCATAGGGTGCTAGGTAATCTCACCTAGGCTCCCTTTTACCGTGAAAGGTTGGACCAGATGATGGCTTGAGGTCCCTTCCAACCTGGCTGCTCTGTGATTCAGTGGTTCATTTTTGCTTTTCAAAGACAGTCTAGTGCTTTTAGATGTGCTTCTTGGTGTTAGAAGTAAAAGCTTATCAGAGCTCAATTTTAGAAGCTTCTGACAGCTGATTGGAGGTAGGTGATGTAAGTGAGGTTGGGCAAACCCTTCTGTCACCAGGGAATTCAGGTAGGTTGGACTTGAGACAGGTATGTGGTGGCAGGCTGCAAAGGGCTGACCCCTCTTTTTCACCCCTCAAATGTGACTCTTCAATGTGGCCTGCTGGATACCAGTAGGCTTCAGTGTTTTGGGTCAGATTTGGATGGGAAAATCAGTGTCCCAGATGCAGGGCATTCTTATTCTTCTCTTCTGGTGTTCTCTCAGGTGAAATGATCACCTTTCACCTCATCTTCTGGCGCATATAGTCTATGCTAGCTTGTCCCTGGTTCTCACATACAGGTTTCCTGCTGGGCCACTATTACAGCCAACATGACACTGAATATTCACCCTTTCACTTGATCATTTCTCAAAATCCTTCAATAGCCACAAAAGCTTTACAAAAGTCCCAGTCTCTCCCCAAATGCCACACGTGTGGGTGCACCCCCCCATCTGTTAATTAACATTTCCAGGCACAGATCAGTTTCTGATCACATGGGGAGCTAGTGGCTATCCTAAGCCCACTTGAATAGAAGAGTAATCCTGGCTAGGCTTCAAATGCCAAAAGTAGAAACAATTCTGTGGATCACTTGTCATGACCCCTTTGCAAACACAGCTCCTCACTGTGGTTTTATGGTGGTTTCAGCAAAGGGTTAACATGGGCTGTGCACAGCCAGTTGTCTTACTGCCTTTGCTAAAGAAACATTAATTATACAGGGCCCCAAGGATTCAGAGCAGCTAAAAAGGCTGAATAGTATTTAAAACCGAGACAGTCAAATAAGGGGTTGGATTTGATCTCTAATAAATTACTATGTTCTGATGATAAAATTCAGCAAAAGTGTGACAGTCAGATGGGGAGGTTGGCAGCAAAAGTTTTTAAAATAAATAGCCTTAAATTGCAGGAAATTACAGCAAGCAGCTCCTTGGAGTTATTTTTCTTGGTGCATTGTGTCTGAGAAGGCAGGCAGCCTGCTGGCAAGCTTCTGACCTTTTGTGTGACAAATAAAATGTGCAGGTGCAATAGTGTGAATGCACAAGGAGTGACAGTGACTTTCAGCTGGGGGTTTGTGCACCAAGGCTCCACAGGGCTGCCAGGGGTACTCCAGATTAAACCCATTAAACTTGAGATCAACACAGAGAGAGGCTATGGCTGGGAAGGATTGCAGAATACATGAGTTTCCTGCATATACTCTTGTATCCAAACCCTGTAAATCAGCTAAATTATCTTGCTGATAACTGATCTGATTCTTGTATTGACCTATTTATCTTTCAGTCTTTAGCTCAGTTACTTTGCTGCAAATGTGATGTAACTCTTGGTTCCTTCTGTGGAAGGAAATTCATACCTGCATGGTATGGATGATGACTTCTCAGTTTAATTGTATTTGAAGAAAACCAGGACAAATTTATAAAGACATTTTAAAGCTCCCTTTACTGCAGTATCTAAGCAGCTTGTAATCTTTTACAAGCTTTTCATCACACAAAATATCACTTGAAATTGGGGAAGGATTAATGGGAGGTTTTTTGGTGCAGTTTTGAAGCTGATGCAGTGGAAGTTTGCATTGCTATCTAGAGAAGTTTATGGAAGGAAAATTCATGGCAAGCTGGAGGCTAACACAGCATCATTTTTTCTCATGAAATCTTTGTCAAGGCAAGAAAAATATAAGGATATTTTTGAGGGGGAAACAAAGGGTTAACTGTCATTCTAATGTTTCCTTGGTCTCCTTTAAATTTCACACTAGATTCTTTCTTCCTGAAGAATAAGCTTTGTGTCATTTTTGCTTTGAAATACCAGTGTTGTTTGACCCATCCTGATTTGTCAGCTGTTTCTTTTTTATGTGAAGCATATGATGTGGGCATTTTTTTCCAAGAAAAGTTTTAAAGATTAAGCTATACCAAATTATACAAATCTATTGCATAGCTTGTATTATTACATTCTGCACCTTAAGGAAACTTTAGTTACTTGATTCTAAATGATTTATGTCTAAGAGGAAAAAGATATTCTCAGATAAGAAGAGACATAAGAATGTTACATGCTAGTTACTTAAATGAAGAAGCCATTTCATAATTTGTTACAGATAAGAATATATCATTACTTGGTTGTGGTTTCTAAAATTCTTTGCATATATATATATATATATATGTATCAACAAAATAGCATTTAAGCCTGGTCCTTTAAAAGAAGATGTAAATAACCGTTTTACACTTTAAGAATTCTTAAAGGCTTTCCAGCACTTCAGCAGAAGGAGCATAAGGAATGGATTTTTCAAGTAGAATCATAGAATCACTTAGGTTGGAAAGAACCTTTAAGACTATCAAGACCAACTGTTAATGTTTTTTTTAAAGGTGACTTCAGAAACATTTTTGGAAGTCTTATTATTATGACCTATTTTTACTCCTAGGTAATAAAAGAAGAAAGACCAAAGAGGTTTTAATATTTTATCTCTTCTTTTCTCACCCTTTTAGAAATACAACCTTCAGTTTCTTCACATTTAGAACCAATTTTTGGCTCCCATGTTCTTATCAAAATATTGTTTAAAAAAAATTGAAGGATACTTTTTTAGAAGCTTAAATAACCTATGTGGAGAAAATTGTGTTCTTGACTAGGTTTTTCAGCTACAACCAGTTCTAACTATTAGCTGCTGGTGGCACCATTACACCAGAAGAATTTAATATGCAAGTCTTAACCACAAAACATGCCACAGATTACACCTTTCAATCATAGAATCATAGAATAGTTAGAGTTGGAAGGGACCTTAAAGATCATCTTTGCCTGGCAAGGACACCTTCCACTAGATCAGGTTGCCCAGAGCCCCATCCAGTCCTGATTTAATGGAAAAAAAATGGTTATATTTTTAAAAAATTCTTCCTAGTTTGATGTCAGTTAGACAATTTAGCTTGTTGTCTGTCCTTCTCAACAACAGATGTTATTAAACCAGTTGATTGAAGCAGATTTTGGACTGAGCATGCCAACATGGCTCAAACAGTTAATAAGGAAGGGAAGAACAAACACTTGTGGAGCTGAATATAGATACAGAAATTTTTACCTGAAATGCATATGATATTGCTGAAATGTGGTAAGAATGAATGCCTTGAGATTCTGGCTCTCCTGTCAGGACAGGACTCACTCTTCTAGATCCAGAAGAGTTTAAGGGGTTGCCCATAGTCTATGATAGTGAGCTTCATAGAGAAACAGGCAAAGAACTGAAGCACTCTATCAAGAAAAGGTCCACATCCAGGGCAGCTGGAAAAACAGACACTGGAAGCTGGCAAGGGCTTGACTATCTCTACCTATATGTTAAAATTACCTTAGAGCTTTGAGAGCTGTTAACTCTGAAAGCACTCTTCGTTTCCATCCCTGACTCTGAGCTGCTCAGCATGCCCTTTAGAAAGCAGCAGAACCTGGACCCTGTCCTCACTATCAAAGCCTCCTGTGAATATGACATTTTGATGCCATGGGGCCTTTTTAGGGGACTTTTAAAGAAATAAGCTTAATGAGTAACCTAATGGTTTTCTAACAGGGAAGGAAATTGTCTGGCTGTCACCTACAGTGGGTGACCCTCTGTGCAATCATACCTTGGGTTTATATTTTTCCTGCATCAGAATTATTTGTACATTGATTTTTATTTCTTTTGTTGTTTTGTTTTTTCTTTCTTTTAGGAATCTTGGCTAAATAAAAAAAAAAAAAAAACACAACAATTTGGAATTTGGTTCATCTTTTGGATGCTGATAATTATTCCCTGACACTTGGCTTTTCTAATTGCCAGTGGGGAGGAGCAAGGCCCTTGATTTTAGATCTCCTTTTGAAATTTGACAAGGGTTTGGTTTGTGGTATGATCTACTGATGAAAAGCTTCCTGGTAGGTCTTCATTTGTTATGGAATGACAGAACACAGGTAGGTTGGCTTTTGTCTGTGGGGTAACCACAACCATTTGTTTTTGTTGGACAGTACCTAAAAATATTTCAAAAGGTCATTGCACATCAGATAGCAGTGCTTGTTCCAACTACTTGCACTGAGAACTACAGGTCTTTGCTACAATTAATTGTGAATATTTTAAACAGTGCTTGTTTTAAAAATATACTGCATGACTCTGCAGCAATTAGCATTTTGTAAGCTCTGGGGCTGGATAACGTTAGGTCTGTTCTTCACTGATGTTTTTTGACAAAAATAAAACATTTATTAACTTTTATTAACTTCAAGGTTTGTGAATTAAAGCCATGTTGTGCATATGCTTCCAGGAAAGTGGTGGATATTTCCACGCTCACCATTTCCAAAAATACAGCTAAAATAAAAATAGTAACAAAGTTGTATAAAGTACCAAGAAGATTCAGAGCTAATCATTTGCACAAACATTCACCATGATTGTGCTTATAATAGTAACTCTGTACACAGAACATGGGAAAAAAATCTACTGGGAGATGAAGGCCAGATTCTCTATGTGCTCAAAAGAGGCTGAGCTGCAGCAAGGACTTACAGCCTTGAGTGCCTCCTGCTGCTCTGTGCCTGCCCTGAGAGCTACTGGCCCACGGATACATCTGCTGTGGGAGGGCTCAGTGCTTACAGGGCAATCTGCTGCAGCTGCTTTCCTGGCGTTTTTTGGATGCTGCCAATGGCTTGCAAAAGGCAGTGGTGGCAGGCTGCTCCATTAGTATCTGTTAGGATCTGGCTGGGTTGTCCCCAAGGATTATTTTCTTTCTTACAGGGGTGGTACACCTGGAAAAGGGTGAACTGAAACTGAAAACTAGCTCAAAAAATGTGATACACACATACCTACACGCATCTTTTCTGACATCCCTTATTGTGAGGCCAGGTGAAATGAAAAGACATGATTTTTCTCTCTTCAGGTGGAAACTAAGAATGATGTTACTGGAAAACCCTGATTCTGAAACTTTTACATGTCTCCAGACAGAAGGCTCCAATATTTGAAAGGCTGTATCAATACTAAAGAAAATCCCCTAACACCTGGACACCATTCTCATCAAGGCCATCTCAATCTATCATGCTTGGTTTAGTTTGTAATTAATAAGAAAATGTTGAACAGGTCTGATTCTGGCTCTGCATCAAAGGCAGTGAAGCTGAATAGGTACATCCTTGTTGATAGTGGGACAGGAATATTGTGTGGCAATTTGCAAACCAAAGTTTTGCTGCTATTGAGTATGGCTTTTTTAAAAATAAGGTACAAAAATGTGTTTACAATGATAGTTAGTCACACATTTTGGAGATGAAAAGAATGCTGAAGGAATGAAGTGTGGTGAAAGCAACAGCATGGCAAATCTGGAAGGTGATACTGCATAGGTAAAGTCATTTCAAAACTTCTTTAAATGTTAAGTTTATGAACATAAATATTAATCCTCTTTTGGAAGAAAGATTGAGGTAGAACAAAGGGGGTGGCTGCCAAGAAAATGGTTTGAAAGGAAGTAATGTGCACATGTTGACATTTCCTGCTTTTATGTAATCTTTTTCTAAATAATTTATGAAATAGCCTTGAATAAGTGGAATAATTTTGTTTACTGGTGTGGTGTGAACATGAGAGTTCCAGTAGCTCAGAAGGGCTGCCTTGTCCTGTACCTCTCTTCTGTTACATCTGACCATTTTGTGCCTGCCCAAGTCATGCCTTTAATTTGGTTTTCAGAAACCAAAATGCCATGACTTGAACAGAAATTGAGGAGCATCTTTTACTTACCATGTGTGCAACATTTACCACCTAGAAAGACTAAATATGAGTAGGACTTTGACCACCTTCCCATGGCTGCCCACTTGGGCGTGGGTTTCATCTCACTCTCTCTGAGTTCATCAGCTCATTCCCACTCTCCCCACCTGAGAACTGGATCCAGGAAGCAGGTTTGGGAGAGAGGGATGTTGGTGGGTTGAAGGTGGATGAGTATCTTCCTCCCTGGTCCCTCCTGGTATTTGTCCATGCTGTCACTGCCCTGTGCACTGGATGCCTTCCACCCCTCTGCCCCTGAGAGATCCCCTATGAGAATCCCAGTTTCCTATTGCTCTTCAAATAATGTCCTACTCTCTTCTTTTTTTTTTTAGGTAACATTTAAACTTATGTTTTATATGGAGATGCTGATGGACAGCAACATCTGCTGCTCCCAGCCAGCTCATACACTCTTATTTGGATTGTAATTACTTCATTGGCTGTGATCTGTGTCTCGTGTTTGCTCACTATCTGTTTCTGTCAGGTCTTCTACAAGCTACCCATTATGTAGTGATAATAATTAAATCTCCCTTCCGCCAGGCAGGTCCTTCCAGAGTGAGAAGGACCCTCCTTGTCTGTGCAGCTGCCAAAGAAGATGCAGTCTGTAATGGTGCCTTAATCACCTGCCTGCTAGAAAATGCCCAGGACCACCTGTTTCTTTCAAATAAGCTATGTTACAGCTGTCAGATGCTAATGGCTTTCAGCTGCTGACAACCTGTGTCCTATGCAAACCAGCGGACATCATATCATGGAAACGTGCATAAATATTCATGTGAGACTGACAAAACCAAAAGTGCAAGTGTGGTTATCAGAGCTGTTGCATGAATATATTGCAGCCAGCCCTGTCATGTTTGGTTTAGTGTGATGAATGCAGGGTGAGGATTTTGAAGTAATATTGCCCTTTTGATGTTTGTGGAAAAAAACCAAAACAAAACAAGCCCACCAAAGGTAGTGGGGCGGCAGGATTTGTGCCCTGTGTAGAGTAGGCAGCTCTAGATCAGCACTGCTATCTGCTCTGGGTGATGCACTGAGACTTGGTATTGAGAGGATGGAGTTGTGTTTAATCATTTTGTTTGCATTTCCTTTCTGAACCTACATATGAAGAATTGAAAGTTTCTCATCAGATCTGTGTGAGATGCTGAGGAACACAAGAACCCAGTGACTGAGTTCAGTGTTTTAGTTTTTAAATTAATTAACTGATTTCAAGAACAGTGAAGTATCTGATTTGGTCAAAACTTGATAATTTCCCACCCTTCTAGCACCCTGAGGCCTCAAAGTTTTGACATCAAAACAGAAATGCTGTGAGCCAGTCTCATTAGACACTCTTCTACAAATTGATTCTGTCAATGTGTCTGCATGGGATTATTTTTAAAAATACTTTGTTTGTAATGTACTTTTCCTTGCCTCAGCAGGTTCTGAGTAGCTGTGCTGAGAAGGGGATGTTCAGATAGAAGCACACAGTGGGGATGATGAAGATCCTGTAACGGTCAATGGAAAAGGATGAGGATCCTCTTGAAACTCTTCTTTGGCAGGTACCTATAAGGTACATAAAAAGATAGTCATGTTCATTTGCTCATGTTCCTCTACCATATCAATAACTTGCAGTAACATTCAAAATCTGTAAAGCATTTTTAATCAGTCTTCTGTAAAAGTAATTGATTTTTAGGAGACTAGTAAAACTATCTTTATATGTCCCTTACACCTTTTACCTCTACTGCCCAGAGTGGAGTTTACCATTTAAATTCACTAAAAACTTGCTATCTCTAGGATTGCATATAAAGGTGAGGAGCTGAACAGGGATTAAAGGATCAACCCTGAAAATTGTTGGAATGCAACCAGTTTCAATTATGAGAGCTTCAGTGGGAAAAACTCACACTGTGGTTTGACTGTCGTCTGATTCTGATTTGCAATCACTCTGCTATATACTGCTGGAAAAGGGTAGGAGTCAGTCTTGAGTGGGACTGAGCACATGAGAGATACTTCTTGGTTATGTGTGAAAAAGACACTATGAAGACATCTGGTTGATTAGCTTCATCTAAATCTGAAAATAATTACAACTTGTTGCTGGTACCTTAATTTCCTTGCATAATGATCCATGTAGATTGTTTGTATACTTTTGTGGTGAAGAGGTTTTGTGAAAATGAAGTTAATTCAGTGTTTCAGATAAAGAAAGATATTGGGTTAGAAATTGTTGTCCTGATGGTTACACAATAGGATTCAAATATTCTGTAGCTTGGTATGAATAAAATATTAGAAGATACAGGTGTTGTTCATGAACCATCAAAGAGTTTTCCACTGCCACTGTGTTTTATTAAAATAAAAAGAAGAGAAAAGAAACAACACAGAGCCATGTGGTAATCCTTTCCTTTGTTGCTTAAGGGAAATTTCAGTATGAAGTAGCAATTTCCATATTATTTGAATAACAGTTGCAACCCATTGATGTTTAAAGTAAAATGTGCAACCACTACAATCAGCAAAACAGATGCAAATGTATTGTCTGCCTTTAAATGTAGCTCCTTACTTTGCTGTCTCAATTAGATTTAGGGTGGAAAACTCAATCAGATAATTAAAACCCGAGAAGCTATTCTTTCATTTCTTTCATAGTAGTAGTTTGTCAAAAGCAAGATGGAGTGAGCTTGGCCAGATGAAGCATCTGGCAGAGTGAGTGAGGGTCCCCACAGCCAGCCCTCCCCCCTGGGCTGCAGAAGATGCTGCAGACTGTGCTGTGTTGGAGGTGAGAAAGGGACATGTCTCCTACCCACTGCCCTGTTCACTACCTCAGCTCCTGCTTCTCCTCCCGGGGACAGGAATGGCCTTTCAGTTCTGTTTATGCCTGGTGGCATCCCACTGCAAGTCTCTGCACATTTTTGTAAATAAGCCATAACAAAAATAAATGACATTTAGCATTTAGATCCCAGATCAGTGGTTTTGTTTGTGCAGGGTTACACAGTGGAGCAGGTTAGACAAAATCCCACTGAACTCCCTGAGCTCAGCCATCCCAGGCTTTGGGTGGCTGGAACTGTTCCTTCAGAGGCTTTTTAACTCTAAAAAACTGCCTGTAATGATATGAGGGAAGAGTTTGCTTTATTCTTTGCATTTCCAAATTGAACAGTGGACACAGGTCAATGGTGCTTTTCTCTGCTTGGTGTACCTGAGCTGCTGGTGTACAACTAGAGCCAGTTACAGAGATCCATCCCAGTGATTTCTGAGTGAGAATGAGCTTCTTGGGAAAGGAAAAAGGTCTCAGGAAAAGGCTTGGGGTTTGATCAAATTAAAATTAAACTTCTGTTAGATAAATGATATAGGTGACATCTTGGCTATCCACATGGGTAAGAGGATCTTAACAATTTTTCTAAGGTGTCTGGGGATAAAACCCCTCTTGGGCCTGTGTTTGTGCTTGTCCTGGGTAAGGTAGGTAAGGCGGGGAGCAGACCTCCCACCTTCCCTTTGGCTCCTGCTGCCATGGTGCCAGATGGAACAGGCAGCAAAGGAGCAGGTCCAGGAGCTTCTCCATCTTTTTGGAAGTACCTTCTAATATTTTTCCTGGCTGAACAAAGAACACAGAATGAATGAGGCCTGCCAAACAGGTTGCTGATGGGATGAGAAACCCTGCTTTACTTCTTTTAAAACACTTTCCTGGAAAAATGCTGGGGTTTGGGTTGGGTTTTTAGGGGGGGTGTTTGTTTTTTTTTAATTAGTATCTTTCCTAATCAGAAGACATCTTATGGAAAAGGATTTCCATCTTGTGGTCAGCTATGGTAATAAAACACTCCTGATATTTTGTGGGGTTTGTTCTTGGGGTTTTTTGTTTTGTTTTTTTAATAACAAAGCAAAAAGCTTTTAATAAGAAAGAATGCATGGATATTGTAGTTTCTTGTGAAGAAGATAAATGTTGAAGACCTCACAAAGTCTGCTTCCATCTGTACTTGGGCATGTTTACCTATTCGGAGGTAAAAAGGTTTCAGGATTAGCCTTCTTCAGAAAGTCACCTTTGGAAGAAAATAGAGTTGGAAAAGGTATAATATAAACTATTCATGACAGAATATTGAATTTTGACAGATTATACAAATGTCAGCTTCAGGAGCCATGCACAGGAGCTGAGACTCAGGATTATTTGTAGCCTTTGCAGAAGACAGGCAATTACTCCTGAACTCCTGGGAAAATTTCTATCCAGAGCCAAATATTGTTGGTTGGATTGGTTTTCATTCCAGGATGACTCTGAGGCTCAGTACAACGTCATCATAACTTCATGCAGATATTTGTTCCTCAGGACAAATGTTGAAACTCAAGCTTTAATCTCAAAATAGTAAAATGCTGCAGGGTTAAGTGCTGGAGTTCACTGGAAAATCTACCCACTTCAGTGGGAAAGATTTTTTAGCATATTAAAACCAAAATAAATTTGGAAAGGTCATTTTAAATATTAAGAACTGTGACTGAGGGGCAGAGCTCTGTGTTCTGGAGAAGTTCAGAGTTGGTAGCATGCAGGATCTAGTGCAGGTCTTTTAAATCACCTTTATTGTACAACCCTACAAATACAAATGAGGCTGTTTAAAAGGAATAATTTTATTCTTATGTTTAATCATTGCCTTATTTGTCCAGTTGTACACTCTGATGCCACCACTGATTGCACTGAAGACATTCTGATTTCAGTGAGAGCCGGGCCAGCCCTGATTATTTATAAGGAGAGTTAAATAAGATCTCAGATCAAATTCTTATAGATACATGTAAGAACTTCATAAGTTCTTTTTATTTTGAGAGCTTGTAACTAAAGGAGATGTTCAGTGTGTTCCTCACTGGGTGCCAAAAAGCTTATTTTCAGAAGTGTCTGAGTCTCAGGGAAAGTCAGTGACTGCTATATTTAATCTGAAGTCCATGCAACTGCTGCTGAAATTAAGTCATATTCTTTTTGTAGGAATAATAAGAAAAAAAATACAGCATTTATGTAAAGAATTGGGAACCATACATATGATTAATGTAGATTTAAAAAAAACAGTTCAACAAAACCATGTCAGGTTGTGCTGTAAAGGTTACTCTAAGGAATGTAGAAAAGGAGAACAAACTGTGAACTCTTCGTAGTATTTGGTAAATAGATTCCAGGAAATCTGACTTCCAAAGTTTGCACATGGGTGTCTTGTCCCTTTGGTAACTACAGTCAGTGTGAGGCTTTGCCATTGCCTCTTTTGAAAAGGATTTAGTTTAATCTTTTTATTCTTATATGAAAATTTAAATTTTGGACATCACAAGAACACTTAAGGAGGAAAATACTCTGTCTTTTTGTTAAAAAATGCATATATCATTGGAACTACTGATTAGCTAAAAGCATTGAAAAATACCCAAGGAAAAGCTTCCTTAAACCAAATCTCTCATTTTGCTCTTAGACCTTCCTGGAAAGTGCTGTGTATATCCCACTTGTAAGTGTGAGAGCTTTGTCAGATCAAACCATGAGCAGCTCTCAGGGGAGCAAACAGCAAAGTGCCAGGCACGGCTCAGGGCTGCTGTGACGAAATACAGTTTCTTCACTCACGTTTCACCACAGGAAGCGAGTGATGAGGAGAAATCAGCCCAAGAGAGGAGAGAAGCAGGTCACTTGATGAGGAAGGGCCAGCAGAGCCCTCCCAGGGTGGCTGTTCACCAGCTGCCGGGGAAGGTGTACTGGGCTCCCTGGGCATCCCCAGCCAACCCTTGCCACTGATGTGAATTCTGCACACCGTAGGCCATGCTGTATCCTTGGAGTCCCTCTCTGGTTTTGGACTATTCTGTGAATTGCATTATGTACAAGGATAAGTATTTTTTTCTTTCAAAGTTTTGGGAACTCATGCTCCCTTGCTCATGGTAAAGACAAATTGTCTGAAAATTGGCAAATTAGCTTTGCTGAGCCTGCTGGTGAAGATACTGGTTGAGGGATGAACAAGTCTTTTCTTCAATTTACTGGATTGCTTCCCTTCTCTGTTTTGAACTACTGACTAATTGTGTCCTTTGAAAAACTATGTTTCATTCATCTAGTTCTTTGGACCTATAATGTTACCCAGTGCACTGTATTTGTGTCAGAGAAGAAGTATTTTACTTGTCTGAAATTTCACTGTCAAAAGTCCATTGCTTGTATAGAGGTGAGGTTTATGCCCATGCTTGTGTTTCATTTCAAAACATTTGCTCAGTATAAGTAACTAATAACCATGTAAGCTCTTGTGTATCCTGCAGTCCTGGAAACAGGGGATAGGTGTCATCCTCCCTGCTTCTGCAGCCTTGGAGAGGACTATTTTATGCAAGTTTTGGTTCCCACATCCTCAACTCTTCCAAGTGTGACCAGAAAAATAAGTATGGGTGCTTTGGAGAGAGCTGGCTGACCAAAGGGCCTGTTGTTTTCTTTCCTTTTATTACCAGTTGCTAAAAAATGTCCGAAGGAAGCTGTCAAGCACACTTTTGTGGTGTTACTTTCCATATAAATGCCTGCTAGGGTCACCAAAGTGTGGCCTCAGAGGAGAAAGGTAGCTGTTTCCAAGGTCAGGAACAGCAGGGAGGTGTCCCAAGCGGGTACCAGCAGTGACTTTCAAGTAGACAAGGAGGCACTTGTGACATGGGTGCTCCTGGGTGTGGTCTGTGCAAAGACACATCCATGGATATTCTCTTGCCTTGGAACGGGCTCTCCTAGCTAATCTGCTTGGTGCTGCTTGGACTTGGGGATTCCTGTGTTTTGCAATCCCAGCAAAGTGAAATCAGGTGTATGGATAAATGTTGGAGTTCACAGTGCCTCAGAGTAGGGGTTTCACCTGCCCAAAACTTTGATTGTTTCTATGGCCCAAATATGGTGTGGTTTTTTTCACTGGTTTTATTTTTTCTGCAGTGGGTGAGTGCTGTGACAATGAGCTGCCAGCCTTTAACAGCAGCATCCCAGAATTACTACTTAAATCACCAGTTTATTAGCGTATGTTCTTAGGCAAACCTGAAATCATTAACAGCCCATTTGTTGGGCTAATGACTTTTTTTACTAGATGTATAATTTAATCTGTGGCAACTTTCATGCTTAATTATGCTCTTCAAAGCTTCTTATGAAGGAACGGGGTTTTTGCATGTATGTATGTAGAAGAGTTTGGAGCTGGCTGGCTTGGCTTGCATGTTACTCTGTGTTAAAATCTAGATCATTTATTTAAGAAGATTTTAACTTAGATATGGGTATTTCCTCCTTTGCTTGTCCTTTCAATATTTTTAACTTTGAGTGCTTGAAAAATAAATCATGATGAATTCCCACCATCTTTAAAATGGCATCATTTTATGCCCCATTGTAGCCTGTTGCATTGTTTTGGACAAGATGTAAAGGCAAAGTCCTTATCAACAGAACCATTGTGCCAGCAGCTTCCAAATGAATGCGAGTCTTGATCTCCGTGTCTTGGCCATGTTCCAGCCTGGTTCACATTTAACTCAACAGCAAGGCCCACTTCTGTTCTTGCTAACCTCAGTGGGAACAGTGACAGGCCACTCTAAAGTGCTGCTAATCCCACGTGCCATTTGCATGCAGCAATTGTAAAGCATTCTGGGATCAGTTTGGCTGAAAAAGGCTACGCATGTAAGATGTTTTTCACTGGCATCCCAAATCCAGTACCACTACATCAATGACAGAAGGTTATGACTTTGTCAATTGGGATAATTTTTTGGAGCTAGGCAGCTGATTGAAATAGATAATAAAAATTAATTTGATTTTCTTTCTCTGAGCTCTAGTGTCCCCTTCATGGAGATTAAAAATTTCCCGGTACTGTTTTCAGCTCCATAGAGCAAGCAAAAGCTAATCTCCTGCTTGGACATACTCCCACTATTGCAATCCACTAATAGGATCGCCATACAGTTTTGACTTAACAGGCACTCGGAAAGGATAATCCTGTTTATTCGGTCATCCAAAACACTGATGAGCTGAGATAATCAGTGAGCTGAGAGCAGGGAGGAGGAGAGATGTGTGAGGTTCACTTTGCCTGGCTGGTTCATCTGGGTGGATGCTTGGTGCTGGGGAACAGCTCGATCTCATTACTGCAGTCCTGACAGAGCATGGGAGAGTACCAAAAACCTTCTCACAACACAAGCCATGGAGAAACCAACCTGATGAAATAGCCTTTGGCTGTCTGATCCAGATGTTGTGCTCAGCAATTTTAAGTTGTTCTTTATGTGACTGGTTTAATAGAGAAAGGTTCAAATAAGTGTCCAAGTGGCCACATGAGGAGCTTTGTACAAAATGCTTTGGCTACCGAGTGGCAGTGATTGCATGGTAAATGGATCGTCTCCCCAGACTCACTCACATTTGGGAAGTTAAACATCTTGTATTTGAATCCAAATTTGCTATAAAAGTTCAACTAGTGCCATTTTTGCTAGACTTGAGACTTTTTAATAGAACACTGGATATTTGTATGAGACCACTAGATGTCTGTGCATGTAGGAGCACATTCCCCAAATCTCTTTCCAAAACACATAATCAGTAAAATGACTGCATAACTTTCCCTAATGACCTAGAGATAAGCCTTGAAACTAAGGTGTATAGAATTTCTTGAGAGCATGTTACTAAACTTTCAAATTATTTTCTTGTTCTTTTCTTGTGATCATTAGATCTTTCACGCTTTACAGTATATCCTAGTCACTTTCCTGCTGATTTATTGCCTTGGGTGTCTGTGAAAGGCCCTATCTTCACTTCTGTTTTATCTCAGTCTGTGTGCATATTTAGCAGTTGATACTTTCCCATTGCAGATATTTTTGTATTTGTGACATGAACTTTTACAGCTGACATGAGCCATGGATTAACTTCAAATAGTGATGTTGACTTGTAAGCCTTGTTTTATGATCTCTGAGCTGTCACAGTCCAGATGACAGGTTTATAGTTTGGGAAGCCAGTAGCAATGGCTGAGCAGTTGCCTACTAGATATAACTAATACTCTGTAGCTAGGTGCAACTCCTCACCATGGCGACACTTGCAAATATAAAACAAAATGATTCATGTGACCTAGTATAATGCTTACTTTAATTAGTATTTTACAAAATACTAGCCTTATTTAACTTTCCAAAAGTGAGGAGACAGTCCAAAGAACAGAGTGTTGCTGTGTAAAATTTATAGGCACTCATGTTTGTGTGCTTGTTTTTAAAATAATTTTTTTTCCTCCTCTCTCTGCTGGCAGGTGTTCAGGGCCCTGCAAGTGGCTCCTGCAGGTTTTTTTTGTGTGTGTGTGTGTGTGTTCAAATGATGAGCTTTGAAAAGTGCCATTCTTTCTCTCCTGCCTTCCTCTCTCCCTCTGCACTCATATGTAGTCGGTCTGGCATGGCTGTATTCTTCCTGAAAGAGCTGGAGGATACCTTGCAGAGAGCACCATGCTGTGGCACTGCCCCCCTGGGAGGTGCACAGCATCCTTCCCTGTCTCCTCTACCCCAACCTTCAGACCCATCAGACTCAAGATTTAGTCATTATCCCCTGAAGAAATAATATGTTTGGGGCAAGTAATACCAGATGCTTTACTAGAGTTGGCAGAAGATAAAGGAGCTTGTCGTTTGCAGACCTCTGGGGCTAAGTGGATCTCTTCTAAAGAAACACCAAGAGATAACCAAGATTAGCAAGTCTTCTGGCAGTGGTTAAGAGTTTTTGCGAATATATGAAAAATCTTGTAGAGTTTGCAAGCTGGAGACAACTGCTGCTCTCTAGTTTGAAGTGGCTTTGCTATGTACTAGTACTTCTGAGAGCAGCCCCCAGGGAGCAGTAATGTGGCATAAGCTTCGCTTGGGTTGTCACTGCAGGCTCCTGCCTCTGCAAGTTGTGTGCTGGGCCTGGCTGCTTCAGCTGTGTCCTTGGGAGACTCTGGGCAGCGCATCTTGCTGGAGGGGACACTGTTGAGGTGGCTGTCTCTGATCTTCCCTTCTACTCAGCAGGGCCATGCAGCAAGCACACAGTGAGGATGGAGCACCCAGCGATGCCCATTCACCAGCTGAGCAATGCTGGGCTTCCCTCCACTGGAGTTCATTGCACCTAAAAATCCATCTACAGAAAAGAGCTTCACCTGACAGAAGATGCATTGACTCATCTACCCAGACTGTGGCCACACCATCCCCAGAAGTGATTATATCCAGGTGCTTTCTTCTTGGCTATGCCCTAAGAATCTGAGCTCTCACTTCACAGTCCTAGCCATGACCTTTTACAGCAGTGACACACTGACAGACAAGGGGTGCTGTGACTGCATAGTTTCACAGAGTGGAAACCAGTGAAGAAAAACTGTTACTTAGTGCTTAGGTTTATATATATATTTCCTTTCTACAACTAAGATTGCCTTTTGTAAATTTTCCAAACATAACTAAATATGTGAAGATTGTCAGATCTTTTAAACTCATGACCATTCCTCTCCAATCAGGGATAAGAAATGACCCATCATCACACCTGGGTGTCAGATGGCTCAAAGAAGTGCCCATTAGTGTGGGCACTTTATTTAAAACTGAGAGCAATGAAGACACTTACAGAACTTTTATTTGTCTGTATTGAATCCTGCAGAGATGGCAGAAAAAAACTCCTGCATTATTAAAATAATAAATTCCTCTACAGGTTAACATAAAATACCTTTGCCACCATGAAAAGATTTGGGTTCACTCCTGTGTGGTTTTTCCTGTGTGGTTGGTTTCTGCATTTCTTTCAGCTTGTTCTTTGTAATCCATTTCCAGTTGATTTTCTTTTTCTTTCCAAGTCTGATGTATAGCTTGATCTTAGAAATTCTGGCCTGTGACAGCTTGAGGAATATGTTTATTTGTTTAGACAAAAATCTCTTTCCTTCCAAGTCTATTTTAAATGCCATGGAAAACTTCTCTTTGTCCTGAGGCTTTTGTCATTTTTGTCATTATTAAATACCTGTACTCAAGGTCAGCAGTGACCAAACCACCCTTTTCAAGAGATATCTTCCATAGTCCAGAGATGGCTTCAAGAAGGCAGATCTAGGGATGAGAACTTTTTCTATATTATTTGAAAGGTTTCTTTTCTTTGAAATGTGTTCAATCAGAAGTAACCACTAGGCAGGAGCTGAAAGCTGAAACTGTGCAAGAGTCAAGCCTGACCCAGCCCAGTGTCAGAGGACAACCTCTGGTGAGTTGTTGGTTTCTTTTTTTTCTTCCCCTGTCCTCATGGTTGGGAATGTGTCATGACTTAAAACTGCTGTAGCATTAACTGCTTATTACACAAAGCAGAAAGCTAAGTGACTGACCTCATCTGCTAGAATAAGTGTTTTAATGCTGTCCAAAGTTCAAATCTATCAAAAGGTCAAACTTGTTTAAGGCAGTGAGTGATAAGAGAGAGGATGGCTCAGGAAGCTCATTCCCAGCTGTTGGAACAGAGCCAGTCTGGCTACAGGAAAAATTCCAGATAGCACAAAGCCTGGAAATCAGTGACAACCTTGGAAACTGAGGCTGAGTTTCCCTTTGCTGGAGTCAGTGGCTGGAGAGAATTCCCACCAAATGCAATAGAAGAAAACTGGACCTTGGTGAATAGGATTCCAGTTAATTCTCCAGGCAAGGCCTGGTCAGGAGTCAAGTCATAGTTTCTTTAATTTGGTGAGGTTTTCAGTCACATGGTAGGGTAGACTGTTAGAGATGAATGTGATTTTCCAGCTGAAAGGTTTGTCCCTATAAAGAAGGAAAGACCAAGGTTACATCTGTAATTTAAGTGTGCTCATAAAATAGCACCTTTGAAATGGCAGATCTCTGGGAGCATCATCATTAGTGTGGGCACAGTGGTTAGAGAGTGATGTGCATAACTTCTCATCAGTAAGAGAAGTTTGAGGGAAGCAGAACTAGCCTGAAAAAAAGAGGACAGTTCATATCTTCCTTGCTTAGCTGAGACTGGAATAGACCTTTTTTTTTCCACACTATCAAAGGTGGAGTTTTGCCCTCCAAGTGTGTTCTTCTGTGCAGGGCAAAGCATGGGCTCTGTGGAAAAGTAACCTTCTGGTTCTCTGTGGAGCTGCTCAGCACCTCCAGCAGCTCTCTGGGAAACTTTTCAAAGTTCATACTGGCTGCTTTTTCAAGGATCTAATGTGTTTATTTAAAACAACAACAACAAGCCAACCCAAAAACCAAATAAACAAAAAAAACCCAAAAAAGAGGGAGTGAGGACTTCTCAAAGTGTATTCCTGCCATTGGAATTATGATGAGGGACATTACTGGGGAGTGAGAAAGCCCATTAGCCTCCATGGCACATGACCATGCTTTCATAAGCTTGCAAGGGATGGATGTTTTATACATTTTTTTTTTTCCCCAAAGAAAGCATTCTCCAAGGGCCAACTACAGAAAAAAATCCCTGGCCTTTTTGGCAGAATTCCTCCTTACTTACACAGCCAGGATTTTTTGTGCTCTAGCTCTTGTGTGTGACCCACTCTCTCGACATATCCAGGGCCAAATGAGCATCTTTTGCCTCAGAGCTGAATCTGACTGTTTTAGTTCTGTGGAAAAGATATAACTAATTCTGGGGGTGGATGAAGAAAGGTGATTCTTGAGATGAGGAAAAGCAACCCAGGCTGCTGGCCTGACATTAAGAGGAAGAATGATTTGAGGACTAAAGCACAGACCTGCTGTATCACAGGACTACCATTGCTTGTTAGATCTTACGGGAGGGGGAGGAAGGACCCTGAGACCTGAAGAGAGGCTACAGCAGCTTGGGGCTGTGCTGGTGGATGAACAGCAAAACATTTGTGTTATCATTTGTTGCTGATATTTAACTGAAAGTAAAAAATAACTGAAAGCAACATAGCTCCCTCTGTGCTCAGGTCTGCAGAAGCACTGACACAGTGCAGGCACAAGCATTTTGTGATATTCTGGGCCTATTTCTGTTGATTATGGGCTTCTCAGCAGCAGAAAATACAGTGGCTCCAGGTTTGCCAAACTGGTGGCTACTGCACAGTGGCTCCACCCCAAAAACTGGTGGTAAGAAATCCAAAGCCTCCCTTGGGTAGGCAAGAGGTACCATGGACCTGGAATGGAGGTGAAGACCAGGCAAGAATTCCCTCAGTCCAGCTCCAGACTACTCAGCCTAGGGGAGAATATCTACACATCCTTTCCTCCCTCCCTCTCTCCAGCCTCAGAGATCAGGATGCTCTGCTTTATAGTAACCTTCAGCTTCACAGCTGGCAAAACCAGTACCAGCAGCAACACTGCAACAGAAAATGTGGTATTTTTTCCTGAGCTCTGATTCATGAAACCAGATGTGCCTGTGCTTTTTTCAAGCTCATTTGAATGTATGCAATAAGCTTCTACCTTTGAAAAATTGTGTTACCAGATGTCTTTTAAGTTGTCTACCTCTGTAGCCAGAGGTTAAAACTGTGTCAAAACAGTCACTGATAAGAATTTATATTACACTTAAAATACACTCTGATTTCCTCTTGCTCTTTCCTCTGAGAAGTTCTCTCATGGAAATTTTATGGCTCACAATAGATTTGCCACCCACCCATCACTATAGTTCCAGTCCTGGATTTACTGATAAATGCTTTTTAACAATTAACAGTTTCAGTGGCTTTGTACCTCTGTCTGATAGATGGCTCGTCTCTAACAGGAGAAAAAAAGGTCTGGTGTAACTGGAAGAGTCTGAGGTCTGTGCTGGTGGAAGGTTCCTGCAGCTGTACCATATGGGTCCAAATGCAGATCTTCTCCCAGGACTGGAGTTGTTTGTAAGTAGAACTTTGCCCTGAACCCCGTTTTGAGCTTGAGACAGCCAGAGGAATATAGGGGTGCTTGCAGAGTTTCTAGGGTAAAAGAGGTTTCTAGGCCATGGTGGGGCTGGGAAGAAACTGTGCAAGTCAGAAGAATAAGCATGTTGGACTGTCACTTTGCTTCTTAACCTGGCTCTCCAGGGTCTCATTCAGCCTCTGTGCTGGCTGCCAAAAGCTCATATGGAGTTGCTATTTTGGGATAAAGCAACACTGAGTTACTTCATAGATGCTTGGAGAGAGATTTAATAAAATCAACTAATAAGGTTTGACATGCTGAAGATTAGAAAGAGCCACTCTGTACCTTTGCCCTGACCTCGAAGCTGGGAGGCTTAGTGGAGACATGCATGTCCAGGGGCCAGGATGCCCTCTCCTGGGGTGGCCAGTGGGACACAGCCTGCTGCTGTGTGCTGCACTGATAGCTCACCTCTTTGCAAAGCCATTGTTGAACTGTGAAAGCAAACCAGCAGGATGACCAGGCACTGGCTCTTTGCCTTAACATAAAATAAAACAATAATAATAATAATAAAACAACAGCAGAAAAAAGCCAGCTGTAAGCTGTTGTGTGTTCAGGAGTTGAGAGGAGCCAAGCTCTCTGTGCAGCAGGCAGCTTGTGGGGTTGACTTCAGCAGTTGTCCCTGGGTAAACCATAGTGTCCCCAGATCATCAGGCACATGTGGCTCCCAGTGGGGCAGTGAGAGCTACAGCACTGCCCTTGCTGCTTGTTACTCTCATGGCTATGAACTGCTGTGGGCTTTCAGCTTCTGGTTTTGTTTTATGGTTTGGGGGTTTTTTTATGTTTTCTTCCCCCCCCCCCTTTCTTTTTGGCTTAGGACCAGCCCAGAATAGAATCACGAGGTCAGTGTTTATTAGTTTCCAAATAATCCATACACTGCTTTTAGTGCTGACACTGTGTGTGAAAGGCTGTGTCACCACTGCACTCATGTTTCTGTGTGACACTGAAGCTTACTGGTTTTTCCCATTTCATAACTAACAAGTCAAATGAGTTTGACAGCCTTGGTTTAAGCTTTAGCCTATTGGTTCCCATGTCATAGATAGGCTTGGTTAGCAGCAAATTCTTGTCAGGAGAAGAGAATTACAGTTCAAGCTTGAAATGTGCTAGCATCCAGTGCAAAGTTTTAAATTCTTGACCAAAGTTAGATAAAGCTGGATGAGAGTGTGACTCTTGAAGTACACTATCTATCTATCTTTTCCTTCTGACCAAAAATACCTAGAGTGGAAGTGTGTGCCTTATTTGCATCCAAGCAGAGAACAGTTGAGCTGCTCTAAAGAAAAAACACAGCATTTTAAATATTCTGGTCTTTAAAAAATCTATGCAATGCTCCCTACATCTCTCTATATGAAGAAACATTTTAAATGTATATATGTATACATATGTCTTTAAAGAAAACATAATGATTGCTTTTCAAGGTGTAGGAAAACCTATTTAACTGGTAATAAGAAAAAATGGTAGCTCTTCCTCAGTAGTCATTAACAGCTCTGAGTTCCAGCCTTAGTACAGATGGAGCTTTGATATTATCACAGTTTTGCTGTGAGTATGTCCTGCTGCTAATCCCGTGGTGGAAATCAGCCCCTCTTAACACCTGGTGCCAAGACACAACCATTTGCCTGAACCTGACACAACTGATTTAAGCTACAGCATATGCAGCCTTCTGGGCTGGATTTGGGCATGTCCTGGCTCAGTGAGTCGACACAAGGCACTGTCTTGGGCTTGTGCTGTGTGCTGAGGTCCTCCTGCCTCCTCCTGTAACATCATTTCTCTGGAGCCACTGCTCTGGGCTGCTCTTCTGGGTCGCTTTCATCTCAGCTATTTATTCAAGCTCTATTTTCCTATGCTCACAGGGGACTGCTCCTCCCCTCCGGGCACACAGAAAGAGGATTTGTTTTTAGACAATGTTTTTAGTTATAGTTTCCAGCAGGATGAGCTATCTCACATCGCAGCTTGGGCAAGGGAGGAACAGCATGTGAAATACAGCAGCTTCTGGGGTCAAACGAGGAGCAAGTGCCTGCGGAGCTGGAAGCTCCAGGCTCTGGAGCTGCAGCCCTGGGCTTTGTCAGGGAGATGCTCCCCAAGGAGCTGTGGCTGGGCAGGGAGTGTCACTCCTGTCAGATGTAGAGTCCTGATGGTTTTGGCCTCTTTGCTAATATTCAGCAATCAGATCTTGCTCTTCAAATGTCTTCTAGAAGCTGAATGGAAGACTTTAGGGGAATTTGGAAATTTGGTAATGATTTGCTGAACTTATGTTTCAGATCTGAAGGGACCCTTAGGCTGCCCTCTGGTACATAACATAGAGTATTGGATTTCACGCACTTAACTCCCACAGACTATCCAAGAACTGGCTGACCACAGTGCTTTCCTAAGGAAAAAAAATGCTCTTAAATGCAGTCATTTCAGCATGCTAGAAACATTTATTATTCTTAATAACATACTGATAGCTAGGAGTCACATGGATTTTTCAAGAAGGCTCTCAGACAAAAGTCTCCTGACTGGACTCTCCCTTCATTCTCCTTTACACCATTGCTCTCCCCAGATTGCACACGGTGTGCTGCTTTTCTCCTCTCCTGGTTGTGCTGGAGGTTAGAGAGACATTAAATAAGCTAAAAGGGCAGAGGGAGAAGAGGTGTCCTTTTTGGGAATAAGGACGGGACAAGCTAGAATTGGGAATCTCTCCCAGCTCAGCAGCAATGAAATTAATCTGACCTTGCCTGACATTTGGATGGGAAATTGTCAACTCAAAACATGTATTTATCATTCCACACAGATGTTTACAATGATGTATGAGCTGTCACTGCTGTTCCTTTGCCTTGCAATAGTGCTGTGACATTGGATGCTTCATCAGTGTAGAGCAAAAAACTGTCCCTACTCCAGAGAGGCCTGAGACTCACAAGTTACTTACTTATCTTCATCTGTTAATTACCCTTTCCCATGCCCATCCTTTTTTTTTTTTTCAGTACTCAGGTAGTATAATTTTTCACCCAGACTCTCAAAATATAATGCTAAATAAATTATTTCATGTAACCTCCTGAGTTAGGGAGAACTGAGGTCGATCTGTTGCCAGCAAGCACTGCCTCTCCTGGGGTAATGGAAGACTGTGGGACCTAGGAGGGAATGAATAGATCTGGAAAGCAGCAGGGTGGCTTTTCTAAAATGAACAGATAAAGATATTCAAGAGATTATGCTCCAAAACCTGTGGCCAAAGGCTTAATGACTTAAATAGCACTCAAATGTCTGCATATTATCAATCAGCTACTGCCAGTTGAACTGCATTAATGAAAGTTTCTTGATAAAAGCTGCCTTATCATCTGGAACTGGGTAGCCACTCTAATGTGCTCCTGCAAGGCTTGAGGAAATGTTCCTTTCAGCAGCAAAAGAGACGTTGTGTCGCTTTCCTCAATTAGGCTGAGTCAAATGGTTGGTCAGCCTCTCCAGAAAAAAGCAAACTCTTTCACCTTTTGGTGTCAAAGGACTGCATTATCCAAATGCCAGAAAGGATCCTGGCTGCCTTGCAGAAGGTTAGAGCCCAAGCAAACACACCTTGCTGGCTGTTTGCAGTGGCCTGGCCAGAGCCCACCACAGCAGCACAGGGCAGTGTCATTGCACCTGAGAGGGTGTTCACTGTACATCCATCTGCCATAACCCCCCCCTTCCTGGAGAAAATGGGTTTGAACTGGTATTTAATTTTGTTGATTATGATTTTTGCAGATTTATTACTTGTGGTTTTGTTCACTGTTTGGCTACCTTCTCCCCCTCCATCTGCCAGCCCTGTAATCCACCTCCTCTTATCTCAGCACAGTTTGCTCCACCTCTTGCTCATTTTCATTTTATTGCCTAGCTAATCTCATCCTCCTGCTTTTCCTGACAGTGCTCTCCCCTCCCCATCTGTGGAGATTAAATCACTGCTCCTTTTGTTTGATGCCACTCAAAATTCCCCCATTTCACTCAGGCTTTGGGAAGCTTCCAGGCACTTTTGCTGTTGTTGCATACATCCGTTTTCCTGGCACAAAAAGGCCCGACAGCATCTGATGGGAACGTTAGTGAGTTCTCATTTCAACCAGTTCTGAGATGTCCTGAATCTAAAATGGAGCTGGGCTCAGCCTGAGGCATGCACAGTGCAACAGAGGCAGCTCTAAGCATCTGGTCACCACAGGAACAGCAGCAGGATGCTTAGGACAGCTCTGAAGTGGTGTCAGAGGCTGGCACCTAAGAAAAATCTAGATCTAAGGCACGGGCCAGAAAATCTCCAAGCTGCCAAAATGTGGTTTCTCATATTGCTAAGTGAAGTATCAGTGTGGTCATCCTTATTTACAGCATCTAGTGGCATGCCAGTATTCATGGCCTCAACAGTCTCTCACTCCAGTTACTGCTGAGGTTTGCTGAGGGTTTTAGGCTCGATGTTGGCACCTACCTCTCTGTCCAAGAGTGCTAAATGCATCCTGGTTTGGGGTCATAACTGCAGGTGGAGACAATGGATTTTCAAGCCACACATTTCTGGCACTCTCCCAATTTCTTGGAACAGAGAACTGTGCTGGAGACTCTCCTACCAATATTTTCTCCATCTATTGACTTCAGTGTGGCTAATGTCGACTCAGGACTGGAACCAGCAGAGCCTTTAACCACCTGAAAAACCTCGGACAATTTCAAAATGGCTTACAGAGACTATGTCCACCACAGGACTCCTTGCAGCTGCCAGGCTGCTCATCTTCCCCACTGTGAGCACCCATGCGTGTTTGCTGCCAACTGGGTGACAGCAAGTCCTGAAGTCTTGATTCAGATGGGGTTTACTCACCTTTGAGTACATGGGAGATAATGCCCTTAGTGAGGACCACTGCTGTTTGGCCATAATCATCGAGTTCAGGTATTCATTTTTAAGCTGTTTTTTATCACTTGCAATGCTAACCATGATACAGTTGCTATATCTCCCCTCACTACTTTTATCTGCCAGCACATTTTAAATAAGTTGAGTACAAGAGTTAAAAAAACCCAAAAGCCACAACTGAGGCAGCTTAAGATAAAAGCCAGCAGCATGCTTTTAAAAATAGACTGGGCAGCCCTGTGAGAGGTAAGTGGGTGCAGGGGAGGGGAGCAGGCTGAGGAGGCACTGTTTAAACAGAAGGTAAATATGTAGCAGGGGGAGCTGCAGTTCATTTTGTTCCCTTACGAGTAGCTCAGATAATGCAACATATCTTCAGACAGGCTGGGTCTAAAAATGGATGCAGCTCTTGGGTTTCACTGGGTGACACTTGGGCTGTGGCTCTTGTACAGAGTCTCCTGGGAAGTGTCCATACAAGTTCATACCAGTGAAATGGCATTTAGTGTTTCAAACCCAGTAGCAGTACTCAGGTCTCAACACTGGTACTTTATGAAGAAGACTTCTGCAGTGACGAATGTGTGCCTTTGTAGGACACTGAGGTGCCTGTTGTAAGAAAGGGCTGCCTGTAAATCCCTGAGATTAGGCAATGTTTTGTTAAAACTCTCTTTCCTGCTGTGGCTGACCTGTGAAAAATTATCTATAATTATCTAGCAATTATCTGACAGTGACAATGGCACTTAATTAGTAATTGAAGATTAAAGTGTCCTGTTCAATGAGTAATTTCACAGAAGCAGAGTTTAGGATTGAAGCTGGTTTAATATAACAAAACAATCGTCTTGAAAGCTTCCTTGGCATTTTAATGGTGTTTTCCTTTGGTCTAAATATACATGAGAAGTTGAGAGGATGTGTAAACCTAAGCAGGGGATAAAAGGGACCCAGAGAAAGACTTGAAGATCTTGTCCAAACTCTACTCTATTGCACAACTATGTGAGCCACTGGCTTCCCTAGGACAGGGCATCACCCCAGGGAGCTGCACTAGTCACCATTCCTCTCTCACTGCTCCAGGAGGAGTGTTAGTGTCTATCTTTCTTCTTACCCTTCTCTCTCCTTCCTAGTTGAGCTCAGCTCACCTATGAGAAAGATGAGTATTTGTTGACCTTCTGTGGCTGCAGCAATGATCAACCAACTCTTCCCTGCTCCCAAGGAGACTTTGAACTGAGAACATGTTGCTCACTGTCATGAAGAATTCTCCCTTTCTTGGCTAAATGAGTCTTCTCAGGCTGTCCCTGTTCTGTAAACAACAAATTCAGGAGAGAAATGGAAGTGGTGGTCCTTGACAAAACCATGGCAAGCAGTTATGTTGGCATAAAGAAGGTGACAGAAAGTGCAGCCTTCCTTCTCGGAATAGAGTGTCCCCCTGCAAAGTTGGTGCCTGTTGGGCAAATTGTTGCCTACAAGATTGATTAGCTGTAGAATAAGTGCTAGAATTCTTGGGAGAAATACATCATAATAAGTGGTTATATTTGAGGAGTGACAAGCTAAATTCATGCATGTTTGGGACTTGTTTTAGTCAGAAGGGAAATAGTGCTTTGCATTTTTTTGTCGTTCCGCTTTCATTTCTAGACGTCAGGAAGTAAATCAACATGGCCTGAGTTTGTAAGCTCTTGAGATGCTCAGCTGCACAATGTTTAATCTCTCTTCTGAGTTCTTCAGCTGATTTAGGAGTATCAGCCCTTCTGGAATCAATACATTTGCTACCACCTTCAACAAATGAGATTTTGACCCACTAGTGAGAGAAAATGAAATTTCACCTAAGCTAAAAGAAAATGTTGTATTGTCTGGAGTTTTTCTACAGAATTAGGCCTAGTAAAATCACAAGCTAAGGGGTAGACAGTCACTGTAACTCTTGGGTAGACAGACACAGTAACCCTTGGGAAGTAAGGATAAGCAAGCTACTCCTACCTGGAAGACAACTTCTGAAATCTCAAGGTAAGACAAAGGACACTGAAAAAGAGAATCTAGATGTGAAAAAAATGTTCTTAGTCCCCTTCAAGAATGGTAACATTTCCCTGGATGAGCTGAGACCTGACACAAGCTGTTCTGCTTGATTTGGGTTATTTGGTGTGGAACCAAGGCAGAACTGGTTCAAGGTTGGAAGAGCTGCTAGCTGCAGTCAGTAGGATGATTTGAATTCACAGCCTTTCTTGTAAATGAGAGAGAGCAGGAAAATGAGTGTGACTGCTGCAGTGTTTAAGTTCTTTGCTGGATTGATGCCTCTGGAAGTGTTTGGAGAGATTTGACAAATCTTCCTGTCTCTTGGAGGTTCACACTGATGTTAGCCCAGCCATGACTGCATCAGGCAGTCTATTGTTTCTGTCACCACTGGGAAAAGTCATCTTTCTCATTCACAGAACAAAGCACACTTCAGATTTCAAAGACAAAAGGTACCAGCTGGCTTTCAATATTGCTACTAATTATATGTCAAAAACTGATATAGGTTAGGACTAAATTAGTGCTTTTCTCCAGATGTTTTCACAGTTGCCTGACTGCAGCACAATGGGTTTTGTTCTGAGCTGTTAGGTACTCATACTGGACTTTGTCATCTCCACTGATATAGTTGCTCCTAGCATGATCGGGTGCAGACTCCCACTTACTAAGTGCTGTAAAAGGCATCACTCTGACAAAGTGGAAAATTATCCTTGGGGTGCAGAGCCCTTACAGGAGGCAGTCAGTGGGGTGACTACTCATAGACCTGGTCCCATGCTTTGAGATGTGAATTCATATAGAATATCTTCTGTGAAAGCAGCTATCCTTGCTTGTGCCAAACTGCTCTGGAAATCCATACAATGATGTTAATGGTAAGCCATAAGCAGGCTCTTATCTTTGAATTGTTTTCTCTAACAATTTCAAGAAGAGCTCAGCATGTTCTCAGTTGGAGCTGATAGACACTGAGCACTTCTGAAATTCTGCCAACTTCATTTAGGTTCCTAAGTGGCAACTGAGTGCTTTTCAACATATGATGCTTAGGGTGCATTTTACAATACTACAGCTCTGTCCATATCATTTCTTCTCTCTCTCACTGTCCCTAGAATGCTCCAGTGGTAATAACACTAAGAACATCAGGCTGCTCAAGGCTTGAGTGATGTCTTATTATGTCAGCTCAAGCAACACTGAACAGAATTAAATGACAGCAGTTAAAAGGCGGGTGCCTGACTGCATCTCGTCTGCATCCTTGGTCCACATCTTTGCTGCCAGCAGTAGAGATACAGCTGAGATGGCTGTAGTGGATTATATATGTTTATGTATGTATGTATAGATGTGTATATATGAAAACAAAAATCTAGTGCAAACTCAGCCTTCTTTTTTCAGACTATTTAACCTTGTGTTTCAGGCTATGTACACTCTACTTGGCAATGTTCTGACTCTCAATTTCAGGATTTAAATTCTCTCCAAAGTAGGTTTTTGGGGCAGATGCAAAGAATACTTTTGAGTGTTTGCAGGCCAGAGGAGGAGGGAAGACAGGCCTCTATCTGACACTTTTCCAACAGAGTTAGTGCATGAGAGGCATCTGTTTTGGTCCTGGGAGGCTGACATCCTCTTGCAGCAGACTTGGCAGTGAGTGGAAGAACCACATGTCAGAAAATCTGGGGGGCCCAGGAGCTGTGGACAAAAGTATGGCAAAGAGTTTAAACATTAGTAACTGGAGGGATGTCAGAGGGCTGGCTAAAAGCAATTAGTATAGTGCTCTGGAATGTGGCCTTTCAATAGCCGCTCCAGATGGATCTGCAGCCCCATTGACTTTTGCAGCGTCAGGAAAGAGCCCTTGCACTCTGGATTTTGCTAGTTGGAATGGGTGAACGTGCAGGACAGTATGTGCAGTGATCAGAGAGCTCCCTGCTCTGGCTGTTCACAGGGCCCTGCACACCCTGCCCCACATGCTTGCTGACGAGGGTGTTTTCCCTGGCTCCAGAGAAATCTGATGCTCCAATGACTCAGGTGGCTGCAAGGTCTTCATACATTGCCAGAAACCTCCTTGATGGTCTCCATCAATGTTAGGCCATGGCCTTGCTGTTTGTTTGCCCTGGGCCAAAGCACTAAAGCTGCCTTTGGCTGTGATCTGGCTGTTGTTAGCTGTGTGTTTGGATATTGTGTCTGGAGGGGGTTTGGGTGTTGCTTCCACTGCTGCCTGGGGTTTGGTCTCTGTGGGAATGCACTCAGCAGGACTGAGCATGTTTCTGTGGTCACATTCACTTGTTTCATTTCCTTCTCTCTCTTTTTTGTTTGTTTGTTTTCCCTTCTGATTTCTAAGTAGATTAGTGGGGAATCAATTCAAAATAAAGCTGGGTAGAAGGCCTGGCTGATGTGAACACATACATTTTAGTTGAGGTGGGAAAAGAACGTCCTCATTCAAGCCCTCATCTGGGGCAGGGAATTCCCTAGCTTTTGTCTAAATATGGCATGCAAGAGCAGAGCACAGGCAACGCAATACTTCACTGAGTATTGTTTAAAAGGGTGCTTGGCACTGACCAGCAAGTAGGACTCTTGTGAAAACATGGCAGGAGGAGTTGTTTGACAGAACCTGACATAGTAAAATCTTTATGAGAGGAGAAAAAAAAAGGAAAAAAAAAAAGAAAAAGAAGGGTAAGAGAGAGACTGCAGAGTACATGAAGTCAAAAGCACACTCTGCCTTGGAAGAATAAAAGGCACTTAGCACTAAGTCAAACCCTGCATGCTATGTGGGTCTGATCCTACTAGTTATTGATGGCACCAAGTTAAAAATCCACTCCTAAATAATTGCCTGTTGTCAGTCATTCAGGAGGGGTGATGAAGAAGTAGTAAGAGCTGGGGAAGAGACTGCTATGGCTTGAACCCACTGACCAGAGTGTCTATTGCAGACTTTCCTGGTCAGATGGACCCATCCTCTGCTGTCCTGATGTTGCTGTGCAGTGTTTTACCTTGCAGGTAAGAGTGCTTCACCAGCAACATGGCAAAGCAACAAAGTCCAAGAGTTTCTGGGTCACCTTAGCAAAGCCCAGGGGAGAGTGAAGGCACAGGAGCACTCCCCCACCCTATTTGAGCATTTCAGTTGATGTTAATTGTAGTGGAGCTGCTGCAAATATTTCTAAAAGCAAATATTTAATGTCCCCATCCACTAGAAAAATAGGTGGAAGGATGAACTGCC
The DNA here is from genome assembly GCA_013399015.1 of Galbula dea. Taxonomy (NCBI): domain Eukaryota; kingdom Metazoa; phylum Chordata; class Aves; order Piciformes; family Galbulidae; genus Galbula; species Galbula dea. The sequence continues at coordinate 4,700,681 of VWZX01001688.1, read as the reverse complement.
TGCATACTCACCTGGTCATCTCAACAAAACCAAGCCAGGGCTGAGAATAAATAGCAACAACTGCTGAGCTTTTGTAATCAGCTTCTCTAGGAACAAGAGCTGTGATGGGAGAGCAAACAACACCTGCCTGGGAGCAATTGGGCTGAAAAGGGAGTGGAGGGTGGTGGGCAGAGGTTGTTTGTGCAGCCGTTGGTCTCCAGGGTAGGGCTGTTGGCAGAAGTGGGAGGAAGATTGTGTCTCCATCAGCCCATGCTAATACAAGAGGCAGAGTGAGTGACCCCCCCCCCCGATTCCCTCTGCCCAGGGTAGTGAGTGATGGATAGTGACTCCTTAGACCCTGCCAGGAGGAGAGTGTCAGGTGGAACTGCCCCCAAGGTGGTCCTGCTCATGGCTGGTGTGTGGGTCACACCACAGAACAAATCAGTGTTATCAAAGGGGAGAAAAAAGGTGGGCAGTCCCTTATCTGGTAGAGGAGGCAGCTCATTCACCACTCACACCTTTACCCAAGTATGAATTCTGCTGAGGAAACCAGGGTCACTTTGCCCTAACTGGGAGGAGATGGTGTGTTCTTCACATGCACTGGCTGGGGATGCACGTGCCCGAATGCCCAATGCCAAGTGATCTGCACTTGGGTGCTAGGGTTTTTTTCTTAGTTTTTGGGGGTTTTTTAAATTATTTTTAGCCTTCTGAAAACAAACTTCAGATTCATCAGATGGAAATGATCTCATTGCATTACAGATTCGCTTTCCTGGGAAACAGAACTTTGGTGCAATCATGGGAAAGTCTCACCTTCCCTTTTTTATTTTCCTTTAACTGAGTTTCTATTGAAATTTTCTTGGCAGGCTAACAACTCAGAAGCTAAGAGACAAAAAACAACCCTTTGTTACTATTATTTTTTTTTTCAATCTCATGATTTGCTTACCAATCTCATGATTTGGGGGAGTTGGCAAGTGATATTTGAATATTTAATGACATATCCAAATCTATAGAGAAGGCAGGCCCTCTCAGAATACATTGTACCAACACAGTAATCTGCTTGTCCTACTGCCAACAAGAAAATAAGGAAACCCCAGTAATTAATTACTGCTCTGTCTTTTGTAGTATTCTTTGAGCTGCAACACTTTCTGTTCACCCTTACTCTTTTTCTACCTCTCACACAACTGGAAACCCAGCTCAGCAAACCCAATATGACTACGGTCAAGCGAGGAAGGACTTGGCTCCTCTTCAAAGGGAGCTTTTATCAAGTGTTTAGTGTGATGTGACAAAGCAGGGAAGTGTGCCATGGATGTGATGCTTCCAAATCCCCCCTTCTACCTTGATTAAACTTGAGAGCAATTACCCTTGCCAGGGTGATGAACTCTGCCAGTGTGCATTTTGTTTACAGCTGTGCTGAGTTTTTAACTTATTTTCCTGTTTTAGACTAGGACAACAGGCTTCTGCTCTAAAATTACTTTTAAAATATCAAGTTTCTAATATTTTTCCACCAGAATTATAGAAACCAGAAAACCATGTCCCAGGCTGGCACCCCGGATGCCCTGGTCACCATTGCTTACACGCGCAAGGTTACAGCAGAGCCAAGTTTACACGTTGGGTCCCAGCAGACCTGCAAGGTCTCACTCTCAGTGCAAGAAAGCTTCAGATGGGGCCAGTAGAAACTGAAAAGGTTTATTCTGGCACTATTTTATTGTCCTTGGTACAAACATATGCTGTCTGATGTGAGTGGGCTTTAGATGCTGCTGTAAATTCTGGATGAAAATTTCACAGACCATTTACCATTTCATTTTGCTGTATTTTATTTTGTGTGTTTCCCTTTTATTCCCAGGTTCTGCTTTATTCCTAAAGATGATAAATTTAGATCGTTGGATCAAAGTTTTATTTAAAAACAAAAGAAAAAGAAAACAAAAAAGCCCACCACATTTTGGCAAAAATTACTTAGCAAATCATTTTTATTTTACCTATTTCCCAGTTGCCTATGGCAGTTGCTTTAAGAATGGCTATATCTGACCAGTTTTATTTGAAAATCTCCTCTTTATTTTTTCTCTCTTTTTGGTTTTTAGCTTCACAAGAACCAGGACAGGTTTCAGAGAAACTTTTAGAGGAAAAATGCATATCAGCACCCTGTGAAATTTCCATGTTTGGCTTTGAATGTGTCAGGTTATGTGGAGAAAAAAAGTATGCTGTGAATTTTCTAGTTCAGTGATTTTGTAGTTTGGTGTTCTTGCCTTGCAGCTTGGGCAGAACACACTGGAGGACAGGAGCTTTTCTCTCTGGTTGTTCCTGCCTCTGCCCTGTGTTTGGGCCAGCTGGCCCTAGCCCATCGTTCTGTGCCCTGGCAGCCAAGTGGCTTCCTCCTCTTTTTTCTGGATAACTTTCTTCCCTCCTTTTGTTGACTAAAATGACATGAAATACTGTATTTCAGTTGCAGGAGAAACAAAGTTCATGATATGACAGTGAACCTTTAACCTTTCTTTGCCCACTGAAGCCATTCATGGGTGGTGGTGGCACATCAGACCAAACTGTTGGTTGAACTTGACTCTGTGCCATGACTCTAAATGAGGCACAATGCTGCAGCTGGGCTGCCACTGAAGACTGGGGTCCTAGGTGCAAAGGCACCCTCTGTGCAATGAGGAAGGCTTTCTAATGGGACCATGCTGAAGCAGCACCAGTTCAGGTCTTTGTTGCTTTGCCTACCTCATCTGTGGAGAAAAACCTTGGCTTAGCTTGGGTGAGATCTACATTTGAGCACTTGGAAGGTAAGTGCCTAATTGCAGGTGGGTACATGCTCTGCAAAATAGTGTCATCTGTTGGCTAGCCTGAAGCATGGAGGTGGCAAAGCTGCCTTTGATGCCCCAGCTTCTCTTGAGTGGTAGCTCCTGGAGGGTTGGCCCTGCAGGCAAAGCCACAGTAAGACCCTCCAGCAAGCTCTTAACAAGCTATCCCCATCCCTGCTCACTGTGGACACTGCAGCCCACCTGCCAGTGCTGGTGCCTTGGCTCTGTTGTTTCAGGACACAATGGGTAATTTTTAATCCCTCTATTCAGAGTCTTTCAATGAACAGGAGGAGAAACATACAGCATATGCTCACCTCAGCTCCCAGGAGATGTGGGGGAGCGTGCCCCAGCAGCTGCTCGGGTAATGCTTGCTGTTCTGTCCACGACTGCATCTGAAAGGTGTGGTCAGAGTGTGTGGGCATCACCCCACAAGACAGTGGATTCCACTGATGGGACTAAGCTGGGGCAGCAAAGTCCCATCCTTCTCTCTGAAGCCCAAGAAGGTCATGGCCAATGGCACGTGCAGTGGGACCAGAGGTGGGACTTCATTCTCTCCTGAGTCTCCTTCAGGCAGACCAGCTCCACAGTGGTGTTGGAGACACCAGGAAAACACAATTTATCCCACAACAGTCACACTGTGGCTGAGGCTTTCAGGATAGGGGTGCCTTAGGAGTTTGAAAGTTGATTGGATTAAGGACTCATATTTGACCAAAGAGGGCCTATGGTGAGATCTGGGCTGGATACAGGTGTGGCCTCAAAGCACAAAGTATCTGCAGCAGTGATAGGTGGTGACAGGCTGCAGTGCTCAGCCACTGGAGACCTGTCTCCTGGATCTTATATCACCCAGTGTCTTCCCTTGTCATCAGATCTCCAGCACACCACATCTTGATGTACTGCCATTGCTTATTATCCTGGCCCTCACCCTGACCCTAACTGCAGTCAGCAGGAATGGTGACAGTGGCATCAGTGGAACCAGCTTTCCTTTGCTTGTTCCCTCCTGCATCCCTTCCTGCCTGCCCTGATCGCGCTTTCTCACTGCATTGCATGCTCTGGGCACCATCTGGTGAATTTTGGGCTGTCTCATCTCACCAACTGTCGTTTGTCCTGGCTGTGGTGTAAACGTGCTCACATTTTACATCAAAGGGCCCCTAAACCATTTGCTTTGTGGACCAGCCGGCCTGTCGGAGAGGAGCCAAGCAGTTGGCACTCAATAAGCCACGAGCATTAATAAAAGCATTACAGTGAGGTTAGTACCTCATTAAAGTAATGCTAACGAACCGGCTGCCTTCCAGAAGTATGAAATTTTAACTAACACTTCCTCCTTCTAATTTTATGTATAATTGCATTTTCCTAAGGAGGCACTATTCAGTTCTCCAGGCTGCTACAGTGTAAGCAGAGCCAAATTCAGAGGAGTTGCCCTGGAACTGCACCAGTGCTCTTGGGAGTGGTCTCTGGCCCCATCCTGCAGCCTTATCATGCACGATAGGTCTATGCTGTGTGGTTATGGCAGTGTCCTGGTGCTTGCTGTACTGTAACCGCTAGTGTCCCGAGGTGCACTCCAGCGCTGGGGGAAGGGATGTGGCTGCACCCACTGCCCTCCACATCCCCCATGGTAGGGCAGGGCACTGCTCGTTCCCCAACCACTGCAGGTTGGATTCGTGTGGAGTGCAGGCAGGCTCTGGACACACCTCTGACTCACGGTCCCGGCCCTGACCAGCACACCCAAGTTAGAGCAGACAAAAGGAACCACTAATTCACACCAGGATGGAATGGATCTGGCCCTTGGGGTACAGGCAGTGTTATTCATTGCGGCTCTTCTCTACTTGCCAGGAGCAGGGTGCAGCTGGGAGCCTGGGTCAAAGACTCCTCCTGTCAGCTTGCAGAGATGCTGAAGTGGGAGTTTAGGCAGCTCCTGTTTGCTGCTTGCACCCTTTGCCAGAACTGTGTGGGAGGGAGAGATCCCATGTCTTGTGTGCAGGAGCTGCAGACTCTGTGGTCCATGGGCACTCGCCGCTCCACAAGCAGCATCTGAGCTTTGCTGGATGGAGACTGCTGGGTCTGGGCACTGATGCATCTTGGCTGAGCATCTCAGATGGGAAGCAGCAGGGATTTTGTTACCAGAGGGGTTTTGCTCTGGGCCCTCCTCCAGCCTCCTCAAGTACCCCTCAGGCTGGCTCCAGGTGGTGGTCCTGGCTCCCCATGCAGCCCCCAGGCTGTGGCAGCTCTGTGCCCGCTGCAGCAGACCCCCAGCTGCCCACTGATCCCCACTGCTCCATTGTAAAGCAAATTAATTCTCCCCTACTCTGAGGAATAGCCGTTCTCAGGATGGTTTGGCAGCAGCAGTGAGGAAAGCAGCTGCTCCAAGACTCACAGCCCCTTTTGATTTCATTTGCTCGATTTTAGCAGTGTGTGATGGGCACATGAGAGGCGACTCTGCTGGACAGGGAGCCACCATGGCATCTTGCTGGCCGGACAGCAGAAGCTGCCTTTTCCCCTGCTCTCTGTGAGCACACGTCTTTGTGCTGCTCCTCCTTCTTTCACCTCTGACAGGTTTTTACCCTTATGCTCTCTTGAAGCAAACCCAGAGGTTTCATTGTCAAAGGACAGTGTTTGACACATTAACGTCTCTCTTTTGCCTTGCAGATGGGAAGGGTACAGGGCAAACCAGTGTTTTAAATGCTAAACTCAGCTCTCCTGAAGGGAAACACCAAATCCAAACAGCTTCTGCTGTGTTTAGCAGCCGGTTTGGATGGTCTGCCCAGGAGAGATGGTGTTGTCAAAGTAGACTTGGTGTTACACTGTTGTCTTAAGCTCAACTTGTTGCAGAGACTGACTGGGAGCTGGACACAGCTGCAGGTTTGTGTTTTCTAAAGCTGATGGGTCAGAGGGAGATACACAAGCAATCACTTGGCTTTGGGGTGTGTGGCACGGGACTGGCAGTACCTCAGGGTGTGGGAAGACCACGGCCTGGGGGACATCACCTCTCACTGCAAAATTTCCTCGTCTTTTCAAGCTTTACAGCTCAGGTTTTCTTCTTGCAAAGGCCTCGGCTCTGCAGGCAAAGCAATATCCTCATTGCAGGAAAATTAATTGGATGTCCAGGGACAAAGGTAAAACTAAAGTACATAAGTAAATGTTTGAAGGATCAGGACCTTATTCAGGCATAAATCAGGTAGCTCCAGCCAACAATAGAATTACCTAAGTATAAAATCCCATGTAAGCCAGTAAGATCAGCTCCAAACCTGCTATGAATTTGCTTTTTGTTTCCATGCCAAGAATATATCACTTCTAACTGCTGCAATCACCTCTGGTCCTTTCTATTATTTTTTAAGTGCTTTTGGGCACATTATTTCCCGTCACCAGCAGATATGCACAGAGCCTGGCCCTCCTTTTCTTGGGCATGCCCCAGCCTGCTTTACCCACAATAAGTTGTCACTATCAGGGAATATTTTATTTTATTTCCTTGCCTTTTCTGTTAGTATATTCAGTGAACAAAGGGACAGCAGTGACGCTCCAGAACCATTCTTTGTATTTCTCTGGGAACAGAGTCAACTATTTGTTAGTCTTTTGTGGTTGTTTTTGGTGGTTGATTTTTTTTTTTCTAACTGATGACCATTTAAATGGCTAGTGGTACCTGTGTTGCACCATATACTAGTGTTGCAGGATTTGTTACCAGATGGCACCGAGCAGCCATAGAAGAGGCAGTGAAGACAACAGGGAATTGCATGAGGGAAGTATTAGATCAAACCAAAGGTCCAAGGCACAAAGGTCCCTACTATCCCTCCCAGAGAACATAAAAATAACCTGAGGGTTGGTCATTGTATGTGCCTCAGTTTCCCCAGTTCTCAGCTGACTGTTTTGAGATGCTGCCCCCAGACAAGAACACTCTTGATGTTTGCACCTGGTTGAGCCAGGATGAGACTGGTTCTTGTAAATGAGCTTGGGCAAAATACCTGGTAGGAGGAAGGCAGGGAGAGATGATACAGAGAGAAGGAAGCTGGAGGCTCTTACAGCTTGAGGGCAAACTTTTATTAGCCTCTCCTGCTCTGGGCCCATGCAGGAGCAGAGCAGGCAGTGAAGGCAGCTCCCAGACCAGTCTCTTTCTAGCAGACACCAGGAAGTGTCCTGGTTCTGTTCCCATCCCCACCTGTCCTTCCAACTCCAGCCCATGAAAGGGTGATCTGAAAGCCCAGGCAGGGCCTCCCCTGCCCCATTACACTGGCACACAGCAGACCCTGGAACAGTGGCTGTGAGGAACAGGTATGCATTTTTCAAGTGATACTAGGACTCTTAAATCATTTTTGAACGTGTCCTAGAGGATACTAGTGTATGTGCTGTAGAAAAACACTGCCTGTGACCTGCTTTGCTCTAAACACCCTGTAGCTTTTTCTTTGTCTTTGCCTTCTCAGTCTCATGTCTTGAAACAGAAGCAAAGTCCAGCAGATAAATATAACTGCTGTTCCAAATTCGTGTTTTCCTCACTGCAAAGCATTCTCAGAGCAGTGCTTTCCTCCAGGTGTCCCCACGNACTTCCTTTAAACTCAGGCCATAAAAGCCACAGTTCAAACCCTTTCTCAGGACTGAAGCTGCCTTGCCAAGCCCTGACCTGAGCTCTGCCTTTTCAGGTAGGGATAAACAGTTCTGGAACACAGGACCTGGGAGAATTTCTCCTAGATTTTACTTTTCACCTCACTGTGGTACTTTGCAATGCTTTGAGTTTACTATAGAAAAATAAGCACCCGAGGTCTGTTGAATCTCAAACCTTTTATCAAGCATTTACTGCCTGGTCTCCAGGGTAGAGCCGCCTTTCTGCTACTGGCCAGGCTCAGCCCTCATTCCTGCTCTGGTAGGACTGGGTGGTTCTGAGCACCATCTCCCCATGCCAGGATGCAGCAGGCTGAAGGACGTATGTGTGCCTTCCTGTCTGAAGCCATGGGGGGGCCAGGGTAACTGCAGGGACTGGCTAGAAAGGACAGGGACCTGGTGCAGAGGATGGGTGTGTAATTTAACAAAGGCTTATGAAGGTTTGCTGTATAATTCTTATCATGTAAAAATGCCAGATTTCAGACTTTACTCTAAAAGAAAAAGGGAGGTGGAGGGATGATGGTTTCTGATTGATTATAGATCATTTTTTTAATTTTGTACCCATAATATGATGTCATGCAAAAAAAAAAATCTGACCTCTACATAAACTCATTTCAAAATGAGTAACTGCAACATTTTTTCAGTCACTCTATAAAGGATGTTGTAGTGTTCACAGAATCACAGAATGTTAGGAGTTGGAAGGGACCTCAAAAGATCATCCAGTCCAAACCCCCTGTCAGAGCAGGATTCCCTAGACTAGGTCACACAAAAGCATGCCCAGACAGGGGTTGAATACCTCCAGAGAAGGAGACTCCCCAACCTCTCTGGGCAGTCTGTGCCAGTGCTCTGGCACCTCAACTGGGAAAACATTTCTACGTGTGTTCACATGGAACCTCCTATGCTTCAGCTTATAACCATTGCCTCTTGTCCTGTCACTGGGTTTCACTGAGAAAAGCCTGACNGTTGCAGGATTTGTTACCAGATGGCACCGAGCAGCCATAGAAGAGGCAGTGAAGACAACAGGGAATTGCATGAGGGAAGTATTAGATCAAACCAAAGGTCCAAGGCACAAAGGTCCCTACTATCCCTCCCAGAGAACATAAAAATAACCTGAGGGTTGGTCATTGTATGTGCCTCAGTTTCCCCAGTTCTCAGCTGACTGTTTTGAGATGCTGCCCCCAGACAAGAACACTCTTGATGTTTGCACCTGGTTGAGCCAGGATGAGACTGGTTCTTGTAAATGAGCTTGGGCAAAATACCTGGTAGGAGGAAGGCAGGGAGAGATGATACAGAGAGAAGGAAGCTGGAGGCTCTTACAGCTTGAGGGCAAACTTTTATTAGCCTCTCCTGCTCTGGGCGCATGCAACAGCAGAGCAGGCAGTGAAGGCAGCTCCCAGACCAGTCTCTTTCTAGCAGACACCAGGAAGTGTCCTGGTTCTGTTCCCATCCCCACCTGTCCTTCCAACTCCAGCCCATGAAAGGGTGATCTGAAAGCCCAGGCAGGGCCTCCCCTGCCCCATTACACTGGCACACAGCAGACCCTGGAACAGTGGCTGTGAGGAACAGGTATGCATTTTTCAAGTGATACTAGGACTCTTAAATCATTTTTGAACGTGTCCTAGAGGATACTAGTGTATGTGCCGTAGAAAAACACTGCCTGTGACCTGCTTTGCTCTAAACACCCTGTAGCTTTTTCTTTGTCTTTGCCTTCTCAGTCTCATGTCTTGAAACAGAAGCAAAGTCCAGCAGATAAATATAACTGCTGTTCCAAATTCGTGTTTTCCTCACTGCAAAGCATTCTCAGAGCAGTGCTTTCCTCCAGGTGTCCCCACGCTTTGGACACGGGTGTGGGCTGGGGACACCCTGGTGCCATCAGAGCCGTTTGTCACCCCTGGGCACTCAGGAGCAGGGGTGGGAGCTGCTCCCCTGTCTCTGCTAACTATAAGGACTGTGCTGCAAGCCAAACCTCCTGCAGTGAGACATCCCCGGGAACCATATGGCATCTCTGAGGCTTTGATTGAATTGAACAAATCCCAAAGCAGCCTGGCAGGCTGGACTGTGAGCCACGGTGAGCCCGGGGAGGAGGGTTGTCCTGCCCTGCTTGAGGCATGCAGGCTGCCAGTCTGGGCATTAAAGGAGTGCCAGTCAGAGCCCAGGAGAGATGCTAGCAGGACTGGGGGGTTTGCACATAAAGCAGGATGGTTTTGTGGTCAGGTGGTACAAGTCGAGGGAACAGCACCTCAGGCTGTTGTTTGAAAGTCATCAGAGAGAAGGTAAGGCAGGGGAGTTTGGCAATACATGGTACTTCCTGTAAACTCAGGCCATAAAAGCCACAGTTCAAACCCATTCTCAGGACTAAGCTGCCTTGCCAAGCCCTGACCTGAGCTCTGCTTTTTCAGGTAGGGATAAACAGTTCTGGAACACAGGACCTGGGAGAATTTCTCCTAGATTTTACTTTTCACCTCAATGTGGTACTTTGCCATGCTTTGAGTTTGCTATAGAAAAACAAGAAGCCGAGGTCTGTTGAATCTCAAACTTTTTATCAAGCATTTACTGCCTGGTCTCCAGGGTAGAGCCTTCTTTCTGCTACTGGCCAGGCTCAGCCCNACAGCACCTCAGGCTGTTGTTTGAAAGTCATCAGAGAGAAGGTAAGGCAGGGGAGTTTGGCAATACATGGTACTTCCTGTAAACTCAGGCCATAAAAGCCACAGTTCAAACCCATTCTCAGGACTAAGCTGCCTTGCCAAGCCCTGACCTGAGCTCTGCTTTTTCAGGTAGGGATAAACAGTTCTGGAACACAGGACCTGGGAGAATTTCTCCTAGATTTTACTTTTCACCTCAATGTGGTACTTTGCCATGCTTTGAGTTTGCTATAGAAAAACAAGAAGCCGAGGTCTGTTGAATCTCAAACTTTTTATCAAGCATTTACTGCCTGGTCTCCAGGGTAGAGCCTTCTTTCTGCTACTGGCCAGGCTCAGCCCTCATTCCTGCTCTGGTAGGACTGGGTGGTTCTGAGCAGCATCTCCCCATGCCAGGATGCAGCAGGCTGAAGGACATACGTGTGCCTTCCTGTCTGAAGCCATGGAGGGGCCAGGGTAACTGCAGGGACTGGCCAGAAAGGACAGGGACCTGGTGGAGAGGATGGATGTGTGATTTAACAAAGGCTTATGAAGGTTTGCTGTATAATTCTTATCATGTAAAAATGCCAGATTTCAGACTTTACTCTAAAAGAAAAAGGGAGGTGGAGGGATGATGGTTTCTGATTGATTATAGATAATTTTTTTAATTTTGTACCCATAATATGATGTCATGCAAAAAAAAAAATCTGACCTCTACATAAACTCATTTCAAAATGAGTAACTGCAACATTTTTTCAGTCACTCTATAAAGGATGTTGTAGTGTTCACAGAATCACAGAATGTTAGGAGTTGGAAGGGACCTCAAAAGATCATCCAGTCCAAACCCCCTGTCAGAGCAGGATTCCCTAGACTAGGTCACACAAAAGCATGCCCAGACAGGGGTTGAATACCTCCAGAGAAGGAGACTCCCCAACCTCTCTGGGCAGTCTGTGCCAGTGCTCTGGCACCTCAACTGGGAAAACATTTCTACGTGTGTTCACATGGAACCTCCTATGCTTCAGCTTATAACCATTGCCTCTTGTCCTGTCACTGGGTTTCACTGAGAAGAGCCTGACCCCATCCTCCCGACACCCACCCTTCACATACTTAAAAGCATACATGAGGTCACCCCTTAGTCTCCTCTTCTCCAAGCTAAAGAGACCCAGCTCCCTCAGCCTTTCCTCATAAGGAAGATGTTCCAGCTCCTTCATCATCTTTGTGGCTCTGCGCTGGACTCCGGTCCCCCTGGAATGAAGGGGAGAGGGCTTGGCCTCAGGTCTCAATGAAGTGAATGGGAGGGGGGTGTGACCTCAGGTCCCATTTGGGTGAAGGGAGGGGGCGTGGCCTCCGGTCCCATTGGAGTGATTGGGAGGGGACGTGACCTCAGTGCAGCAGAGGCTCATGCTGAGGCACCGAGAGCCCTGCCAACCCCTATAGACCTCTACAGAAAACTGCCAACGCATATAGAGAGCTGTCGACACCTGCAGGCCCCTGCCGAGATGCCAAGGCCCGTGCCGAAGAGCAGAGGCCTGTGCCAAGCCGCCGACAGTCCCATAGACTGCTACAGGGCCTTGATGACTCTTACAAAGGCCTACAGTGCCCTGCCGACCCCTACATAGTCCTGCCAAAAACAATTGACCTATACAGAGCTCTGCCAAACACTACAGAGGTCTAGAAAACCCTGCTGAACCCTGCAGAGGCCTACAGAGTTCTGCCAACACCTACAGAGGTCTACAAAGCCCTCCCGAGGACTACAGAGCCCTACAGAACCCTGACAACCCCTAGACAGGCCTACAGAGAGCAGCCGACACCTACAGAGGTCTACAGAGCCCTGCCGACACCTACAGAGCCCTACAGAGCGATCTCGACACCTACAGAGCCCTGCCGACCTCTGCAGAGACCTGCCCAACACCCTGGTGTCCCTGCTGGACACCACAACTCTCACCCCCTCCCAGCCTCCCACTCCCTGGCCTCAACCCCTTCCGGCCTCCCACCCTCCCTTGGCCTCCCACTCCCTGGCCTCAACCCCTCCCAGCCTCCCACC
>VWZX01001688.1:4599510-4688492 GCA_013399015.1 Galbula dea | reverse complement strand
GTGTGGTTTTAGGCTGTTGTCTGCTCTTATGGCATAATTTGGGGCCTTTCTTGGACCATTTTCTTGTCCTTTTGGGTGGTGTTTCCATGTGGTTTTGGGCTGCTTGGAGGTGTTTGGGAGTGGTTTTCTGCTGATTTGGGGGCGGGGCTGGGGCTGGAGCCGGGGTCGGGGCTGGAGGGTGCAGGGACCATGGTAATTGGTCCCCTGCCGAACCTCAGAGTCCCATGCCGAGCCTCCCAGAGCCCTGCCGACCCACCTGTACCTTCAGGGTGTAGACTTGCTCCCCTTGTTGCTGAGATTTCACTTCTCCTCCACTTCTGTTCACCAGAATACAATATTCTGATGTAATTGATGGGGCATTTGGACTCTGATAGTGTTTACTTCTGCCAGGTTTCTCATGAAAACCCTCCTACAGCCTCACAGAGCTACAGGAAGGTATGTCAGCTTTACTCCACCACTTTCTCCCTCCCACAAGGAGGGTGGGAACAGGAATTCATCGAGTTCCTTGGCTCAGGGGTTGAGGTGATACAGCTCTTTGCAAAACAGCTTTGCCAATGGGCTCTTGGGGCAGATTTGTCTGCTTGCCGGGCTGAAAATCTGACCTCAGCCATTGCAACAGATGCTCCCTGGAAGCACTTTGCAATGAAATTTGTTTAAATAGCAAGAGCAGAACTGTTGGAATAATTTACACATCCGAACTGCTAAAGGTGTTCATCTGCCTCAGGGGCAAAAAAATAAAAATCATGTGAAACTTCTATCAGCTTTGTTGTGTTTTTTTTCCTACACCTGAACAGGCTCTTACAACTGTGTCTTGTGCATGGAGGAGAGCACCTGGCACAGAGAGGCCACTTCTGCTGATAATGGGAAAGTCAGTGTCTGGTCCTGCTGTCAACCAGCTTTAGCTTGGAAAGAGACCTTCACTAATCAGCTTGCTTTGTAGCATTTTTACATCAAAACAAAAGATGTCTGGATTTATTTTTTGGTCACTATGCAAATGTTTTAGTGCTGAAATGTTCCGGAGGCCATTTACAAAGTCTTGATTGACAGAAGTGCTGAAAACTTATAACCCTCGATGTGTCCTCCTTTCCCCACAGAAGTGACCAGGGCCCAGGGCTGGAATGGGAGATGGAGGTGGAGATGAAGAAGATGGAGACGAAGACAATGGAGATGGAGATGATGGAGATGGAGATGAAGAGGATGGAAATGAAGCCTCCTCCTATAGGAGCTGCAGGGGTCACCCGGGGAGAGTGAGGAGAAGCTCATTTGTTATGCAAATGTCTGCTTGCGCCTGGCGTAGACAGTGGAAAGCTCTTGAATTATTTTAAGCAGAGGACAAAAGTTCTTTCCCTCCCCCTATCATCTTGGATCCTTGTAACAACAAAACAAAACAGAAACCTCTGTGTGAACCATCTGACAATGATCAGCACTAGGCTTTCCTGGCAGGAGCAGGGCAGCCAGGCATTCATAGGCTCATGGAAATAGAACAATTAAGAAAAAAATTAAAAAGACCATATTGGAGCAGCTAGGCTTTATTTCGTCTCGATGGCAATGAACTAATCATCCTGCAGCCTTATCTCCGTGAGCATGTTGGGGACAGGCTGCAGTGGGCTGAGGAGCTATTCGAGTTATTCCTGAGTGACCGATGGAAATGCTTCCCTGCTGCCTACCTGAGGGTGAGGGCGGGCTGCAGCTCAGCCCAGGCAAGGAACGAAGCAGGGAAGGATATTTTTGGATGCACGAAGCACTTGCAGGCCAAAAGTTCAAGCTGGCAGTGTGAGTCATGCAGAAAAGCCACCCGTGCGCAGCGGCCGGCTTCCTGCCCTGGCTGGCGGCTGGGCTCTCCCAGCCACCCACTCCCTCCTGGGGCACCATCCCTGGCCGGGCCTGAGCAGATGTGCATTTCACAGCAGCTAAGAAAATCCTGTCAGAATTTACATAGCGTCATTATAGTGCATCCCCGTGGGCTCAGGGCTCGCCCCACCCCTGGCTCAGCTCTCTCCTGCAACATGCAGTAGAACCAGAGGCAGTTGGCCCTTATGTGTGGGACCAGCCACACACGTGTGTGCCACGTGCAGCAGGGGATGTGCTGCTGTGCTGACAGGTCCCTGGTCACACACCACTGCCTTGCCTCGCTGCCAGCCTCTCTTGTGAGAACCCATGGGGCGTGGAAGAGAAGTGGAAGGAGTCTGATCAAAGCCCCCACCATCATCTGCACCATAAGGTGGGAGCAAACATGCTTATTCCAGGGCCATGAGCTAATTGGAGTGAGCTCAGCTGGTTTTAGTAGTCACATCATGAATAAAAGAATTAGTATCACAAATAAAAGAGTAAGTGCAGTGTGCCACAGCAGCCTGGCCTTGGAGCCCAGCTGTGAATGGCTGAGACTGAAGGTGACACTGAGCTGGGAAGGCTGGGGACCACCTCCCGAGCACTGGCCAGAGGTGCACCACGAAGCAGAGCAAATGGCGTGATTTCTCTTGGCATAGCTGGGTGATGCCAGCAGGACTTCCCCAATAATCCCAACGTGCCTCCGTGGGGCTGCCTACTGCTGGGTCAGATGTGGGTTGGTCACAGTAAAAGGAGCTTGAGGTTGCAGTACAGTAGCATGTGGATGTATTTTCCTCTGTGCAGAAAATGCTTCATTTCCTTAATGCCATGTCTGCACTGCAAACTCGCCACTGCAGCTCCTCACTGCTTAGAAGCAGTTGCTCTCATTGGCATTTCTGAAATTGTTAGAAGAAATCTGTGTGGGCATTGCAATGTTTGTGTTCCCTGATGACTATTTTTAATCTTGTTTTCCACTGGAAAAAAAAAAAAAGATCAAGATAGATATGAGTTGAAACTGTACCTTTAAATATGGTGTGTTAATAGCTGCACAAAACCAAACCCAAAATTAGGGAGAGCTGCAATATATGCCTAAACTTTGTGAAAGGCTAAAGCTTGACAGCTTTAGCTGTCAACAACACTTGCTTGGCAGCACTGCAGAGAACCCAGGGACTGAGAGCACTGCACTAACCAGCTGGTGCCAGAGGGGTTAAAGAAGCACATCCACCCTGCAAGGAGGGAGCTAGAGCTGGAGCTGGCCTCCTCTCCAGGACAGGATGCTGACATCATCTCCCCCAGTCTTCCCCGTGGCATCTAGCCTCTGAGAACTGCTGATGCCCCCAGCAAGGCACAGAGCAGCCCAGCCTGCTGGGAGCTGGGAGTGGTGAAGGCAGTGAGAGGGATGTTCCACTTTTATGCCCTGTTGGTTTCCAGTGTTGAAGAGAAGCTGTGCAAGGACCTGCACCCTCCCCCATCTCCCCGGCCTGTCGCTGGGGCTCTCTGCTTTTGTTCCCTTGCTGGGGACTTGGCCAAGCAGTGGTCAGCCCCAGCAAAAGGCGAGATGGCTGAGAGCATACAGAACTCCCTGCAGCAGGCTGGGGACAGGAGCCCTGCAGCGAGGCCCTACAAGAGCAGAACAACCCAAAACTGGAGGCAGAGTCTAGCTCCCCAGTGCTGCCAGTCGTGGTGCTCATTGCTGTGCTACCCAGACAGCATGATGCTCAGATCTGCATGTGTCTTGCTTTGTTTTTTTTAGGAATCCAGCTTTCCCCTGGGGATATTCATGCCTGAAGCCAGGGAGAGAGGATGAAGGACAGTGGTGTATGGGAAGTGCAGTGGCACAGACCCTGGCAAATGTCACGCTGAGCTATTTTAAGTCCTTTATCTTGTTGCCCTCTGACAAAAATGTGCTTTGGAGCAGAGCTTATCATGTGCAGTTTGGCACATCGGTAGGCTGATGAGGCGTTGATGGAGTTTATTCCTGTGAGCTGGGGGCAGGTAATGCAGAGCAGGTGAGTCAGTGGTGCAGCAGCAGTGGGTGTGATGGGAGATGAGCACCACCTGGACCCAATCAGCCCATCTGGCAGCTCTCCAAGGGGGGGGCAGATAAAGAACAGGTATCTAAGCCAAAGTCATAGCCTAGGTTTGAATCAGGGGAGTGTGAGGCTGTACTGTGATCTTGGCTTCACAGCATCGCCCAGCCCTCAGGGGCGGCAGAGGATGGACCCTGGCTAGGACCAGGGTCCTAGCCCTACCTCCAGTTTCTAAACATTCAAAACAGGGTGATTTATCAGATGAAAGGTGCTGCCTGGCTGTAGCCACCACACCCCAGGGACCACAGAACATCAAGTGCACAGGTAAGAGAAGCGGGCCCAGGGTGCATGCCTTGTGGTTGCCACCACCAGCTCCTGCTGGCTACCAAGGAAGTGTGAGGGGGTGCTGAGACGGGGGAGGAGGGAGGATGCTGCAGCTGGACTGCCCTCAAGGTGAAGGCAACTCTACAAACACTTAAACGGGCACTAACAGTCCCCCACTGCTGCTAGTCCAGGGTTACTGTGAGTTATCACCCTTGCCCTCTCAGCTGCTGGGGCTGGAGATTAGGGAGCTGTTCCTTATCAGCTGCCAGCCCCGCACCCGTGGGGCTCCTCTTCTGGTTTTACTCACTGGAGAAGTGAGTAAGCTTATTGTAACCGTCATGCTGCAGTGTTCTCGGGCAGAAGGCTCAGGCTGTGCTTGGCTGGGTTGGGGTGAGTGGTTTTTATAAGCCACTCAGCACCCGAACCTGCAGCAACAAGGATACACTGCAGACACTTGCAGGAGCTGGGTCAGTGCTGGAGTTCAGTGCTTTGAATGTGCAGAGCTCAACGTGACTGATGAGGATTGGAAGAGGAAACTCTCTGTGCACTGTGTATATGCACATGTGTACAAGAAGGGGAGAGGAGAAATCCAGGGTCCTCACTATGATGACAAGCTGGCAGTGTCTCACTTGCACAGAGACCCCTGCACCTGCCCCCAGCCCACTGCCTGTGCACAAAGTCTTGTTCCACTCTGAGACCTGGACCCAGCTCCTCTGTGTGTGTCCATCTATCCATCCACCTCTTGAGCAGGTCTTAGGCCAACAGCTTCCCCCAGCACTGTGCTGGGATGCTCTGCACAGCAACCATTTCTGGCAGTTAAGGCAACAGCTACAACAAAATATTAATGTACTCTTCAGCTTTCCCAGGCACATGACCTGGATAGTTCCAATGGTATAAACATTTGTATTCAATTTATTATACTTGGGGCAAGCTCTGTCCTGGTTAGGCAGCTGCAGAGCAGCTCTGGGCCTGGGGCTGCTCCCCTGTCCATGAGGAGAGGGGTTGGGGCAGGCTGCTGGCAGTGCCCAGCTGGGGCAGCCTGGCAGCATTTACCCAACTCGATTGAATATTTCCTTTTTATTTTTTCATTCAAGTCTTTAGAGAGCTGCTGGCAGGACTGGAGCTTTCATCCAGACAGCAGATGCCCAAAATATCTGTTCTGGACTGAGCAGAGTGAAGTGCCCATGGTTGGCTGATTGAAGAGAGCATACAGGAATGCACAAGGACAAACAGACACCCACAGGCAAAGTGCCTGAGCACGTATGGCAGCAGCAACAAGAGGATGGGAAATGCCAATGGGTGCTGCTCAGCCCAGGGCTCCCACCAGCAGGAGCCATGGATGACCCTGGACCACATGTGTCCATGTCCCAGCCATGGCTGTCACATCAACATGTCATCTTTTTTCTATTTTTTTTCCAGCCTGTTGAAATAAAAGCTCAATTGACAACATGGTTTTGACCTGGACTAGCTCATGCTCACCCCAGTGATGCCTGAGCACAGCTCAAGGACTCAGTCCTGCCAAACCTTGTCCAGCCTCCCAGCAAACCGGCTGCATCCATGTGAGTGACATCTGCAGCTTACTGGGACAGAGATGGCGTTTCCAGTAACGTGGAAAACCAGACCCAGATTTAGCCTGCAGGCCAGGCCAGGGCTGGGCTGAGCTGGGGCAATGGTAAGTGATGGGGCTCCTGCAAGGCCTTAGTGAGCTCTTGAAGTACTCTAGGGTGGGCTCAGCAAAAAGAGAGCCTGGAAAGAGAAAATGCTGCAGCACATGGGGGGCAGGAGGTGGGCAAGGGAGCGCTGAGCCAGCATAGTTCATGGACTTCCTGGCATGGAATGGCTGAGCACCCTTAAATTGGTCCTGCCTGCCATTAAACTTGGTTATATCCTGTTATGTTGTGCTCCTCACTTAAAATGATCTTCTAATCTCTAATTCATCTGGCATCTTCAGCAGCCAGGAACTATGAAATAAAATATCAGTTGAAATAAGTCATTCATATGTATCCTTTCACACACACTTATATATGAATATATACAGCTATTGATAGAAAATGTAGTTGTTCATTCAGACATGTTTCTAATCAGGTTTATATATAGTAGAAATATACAAATGTAACATAAATATTTTTGTGCATATAAAATTCATTGGAAACAGGAAACCAAATTAGTTTACCTTACTAAAGTAACATGAAATAATGAGTAGCATACACTGTATAAAATAAGGTAGGACATGCGGTTTGGAGGGTTTTTCTTCCCAAGGGCTTATTCCATGTTGTTTATGTCTAAAACCTGCTAATTTTAAAGCCATCTCACAGGAAACTAATGGTAAGATTTATTTATTTTGTTTCACTTTCATTATACAAAGCTCAAGGTTTGTTCAATGTGCTAAACAGCTCATGTAAACCCAACCAGCTGATGCTACTGGGGAAAGCAAACGGCTCTTGGTATCTGCATGTGCATACTGACCCCACAGTGTTTATCTAGAGGTAGAGATTAAATGGGAACCACTCAAGTGTGCTTAGTCTGATATTAAAAGATCTTTTGAGTGTTAAACATGTAATAAGATGCTTAGGGCTATTTTCAAACCAAGACATGCTTCTGGTTGGTTTACAAAAAGCCACGCTCCCCAGATTTACGTGGGTAAATGCTTTAAAAACCCAGGACTTAATGACCAGGCTGCCTGTGCTGCTTCCCAAAGTGGGAGCTGAGTTCCTCTCTCAAGTCTGTCCTTTAGATTAGTTCACCTTATGTTTCTTTATCTCATTTCTGCTTAAAGGTGGGTATGGTGGCTCTTGCAAGAAGATGCAAAACAACCTTTAATAAAGGGGTGAATAATAGTAGTGGTGTCCTGGTGCAATTTTTAATACCACTTCTCTCTCCTCTCTGCTATATTGCACTGGTTTGGTGGATGGGGTGTGGGATGGTGGTGCAGCCCAACCACTGCTGCCTGTCTTCAGGAGCCAGCCTCCCTCACAGGAAGAAAACTTGGGCTATAACCTGCATAATGGAGCACTGTCATACTTCTGGTAAATGTGCAGCTCTTGGCATGTGACTGCTGCAAGCTCAGGGGTTGTTGCAAAGGCTGTAGCTCAGAGATGCCCACAGGGAGAGAGGAAAAATAGAGTATGTGCATATGTACTTTTATATATAAACTGTGTATGTGTGTTATACATATCTGTAAATAATTATATATTCAAATTATATATGTTTAAATATATTTACAAATAAATTTACTCATGCAGCTATATTTAGGAATCTCTAGAGAAGGGTGTGTACACTGTGTGCTCGTGGGCACAGCAGCTTTGAGTCCCTCTGCAGGCAAATACCCATGCCATGGTGGCACTGCCCTCACACCACTGTGGGCTTAGCAGCTGAGGCTGGGCACAGACTGCACCCACCATAGGATGGTTCACCAGGGTTGTGCTCTGCCTCTATTACCCAGATTCACCCCAAAACATTACAGCACTTTCAGAACGACTTCTGACTTCATCTCTGATGCCTCCATCCCTGACCTTTCCATCACCAGTTTCTCCATCTCCAGCCTCTCCAATACCACCATCAGTCTCCTGATCGTGGGCACATACTAACAAATCTGAGCTTTTAATTGCCTTTCTACAGAGCATGGATTTATCTGAGCCATCATCCCTCTTGCTGTGCCTCATCACTCCTCTGTGTTTCCAGCTGGTGTCAGCAAAAGGATAAATCCCCCAGTTATTTGGCTTTAGGTTTAGGTACAAATTCCCCCCTCCCCAATAACATGTTCCCGGCTGCGTGGTCCCATGCTGTGCCTGACACGATGAGGTTACTCTGCCTGGGGTGGGGAAATTTACAAACCCTTTGTTTTTAATCTCATGCAAGGTCTCACTTTGACTATGTGTACAGCTAAAACTATACAAAATTAGCAGGGAAGAAAAATAATCCAGCATAAATCCCATTTTAAAAGAGATCAGTAAGGGTGAAGGGGGCTGCTGGTGCTGAGACCTCTGAGGCTGGAGAAGCTTCTCTCACCGTTTACAGCTGGTTGTTATTCAGGTCACAAGGAGACCTGATGTACGCCTCTGGTATCCAAGGGAGAGTTATTTATCCTCCTCATCCCTAAAAGTTCAGGAGGTTTTTCCACAGCCCTCCAGACAAGCAGAGCCAGAGTGGCATGGGCACAGTGGTATCAGCAGCTGCAGGTCTATCAGCCTGAGCAGAAGCTTTTCCAGGAACTATCTAGTGAAACACATGACCATGGTCCCGGCCGAAGGGCGATACGTGACAGGCATTCACCGGGCTCCCCACGAGTCAGTTGACTTTGTTATTCAAACTATTTTAGTGATGGTTTTTAATCCCAGGCTTAAGTTTTGGTTTTTTTTTTTTTCCCCTCTCCCTTTTTTTCTCTCTGAACAAGGGAATCTCTACACTGGCAGGATTCAGAGAGGCACAAAGGAGGGAAAAACAAGTTTCAGCCAAAAGAGGGGGGAAAAAACAATGCCGTTAGCATTCCCTGTATGCGAGGGGGTAAAAACATTTTGCTGTGAACTTTATAAAGTGTAAGTGCCAACAAGCAGCCCAGTTACTATGCACATAAATCCTGTGCTCAGCCTTCCCCTTATAGCCATGAAGTTCTGGTGCTAGGGCTGTTAGCCACAGGAGTTGGGCTGGCAGGTCCTCTATGGTGCTCCCAGCACCACCCCTCCTGGGGATGGTGACTGGCTGGGGGTGCCACTGCAAAGCCCTGGACCTTGATGTAAACCTGTGAAGTTCCCCAAGTGTCTCAGCCAGATAATGTGGGGTGAGCACTGCAGAGACATGGGCTTGGTGCCCCGTTGCCCCTTATCACAAGAAGGTTTAAACAGCTGCTGGCAGCAGAGCCCTTGGCTGTGCTTTCAAGGCAGAGGACACCCCAGGGCAATAGTGCCTGGCAAGGCAGAAATCTCACCCAAGTCATCCCCTTCCTGCATTGGGCATGTGGGGAGGGTCTGGCACCAGCCCCAAAGCTGCCTCTTAGCTCGCTGCTGCGGGGTAGAAAGGGAGCTGATGCTATGCTGCGGCTGGGCTCATCCGGGTGATGACCAGCACTCAAGCACCGGTACTCATGCTGATGTTTCCCTCTGACAGCAGATGGGCAACACGTGTTCCAGCCCACACAAGCCAAAGCTCATCCTGACAGCCCTGGTGTGATGGTTGCCTATGAAAAATATCTTAATTTGTAATGCAAAGCACTGGGCATGTGGACGCAGCTGCTGGGAGGTGGCCTGGACCAAGTCAGCCACCAGCATGGCTACAGGGATGTGCCCCGCACAAGGTCTGGACCCCACGGCCGCTCCCACCCCTGGAACCTCTGCAAAGCAGAAGGTGCTGGGGGGCTGCCTTGCTGCTCCTCACTGCATCCCTGTGACCACCTGTTGCCACACCAGAGCTCTTAAAACAGTATCATGACTCTTCAGCTCAGTGTCAACCCTGGGATCTCATCTACCCACAGCAGAGCTGAACTACCCAGTGAGAACTTGCTTAGTGCTGGCAGAACATAAGGCACACAGTGCAGGTGGAAGAGGATGTTCTGTCAAGCAAGGGATGCAAAACCACAATAAAATTAGACTTTTAAGCAATTGCATAGTGATTTAAGCACTTAACCTGTGTCAGGAGTCACACAGTCACCACCTCTCATCCACATCCCACCACTCATGCACTGCATTTAACTTGATCCTTTAACACAGAGACCCATTGGGCTCTTCCCACTTTCCCACCTGTGAAGCTGGCTGGCAGATTTCATTATTCTGCCTGGCTGCAATTTCACAGTTGGGTTTTTGAGAGCAGGAAGGGGGCAGGTTGGGCTGTTGTTCTGATGTGGCTGTTTCTGGAAATAAGCCCAGAGCAAAACTGAGCAGGATCCAGGAATGGCACTCAGCAGCAGCAGGCTGGGTGCAGGAGCACGCTGCTGTTCAGCAGCTCTCACTGCGTGGCAGTTTTGGCCACTTTTCAGGAAATTAATGTCAACTAAAGGGAAAATCCTCACTCTTTTCACCTTAAAATGCACTGGATATCTGTTTTTTTAATAACAAATTAATTTTCAGAGGCCTTGGTCTTCCTACTGACCAAGGGAGACACGGATCCTTGGTGAGTACAAAAGCCATTGTTTAGCAGTGCTGGAGCCAGGCAGAAGCACTGCCCAAGAACAGTCATCCGAAGGTGGGGGGGGCTGGGGCTGATCACTCCCCAGGAGCCCCCAACATCCCCATCTGCCTCTGAAATCCTCCCCACCCTATTCCTCTTCCTCCAAAAGACTCATAACAGGGAGAAACAATTGCTGAATAACCTCCAGCCCCCATAGTACTTCAAAGGCAGGTTTCTGGGGCCAGGCTGTGCTCCCTGCCAGCGCTGTGCTGGATGCGGTGCTCAGCTCTTACTCCTTTGGCAGCCCCACAGCCATATCCAGAAAGTAATTACTTAAAAAGGAAATAAATGTCACCCACATGGTTGTAAGCAAAACTCCAGGCG
Organism: Galbula dea; assembly: GCA_013399015.1. Lineage (NCBI taxonomy): Eukaryota > Metazoa > Chordata > Aves > Piciformes > Galbulidae > Galbula > Galbula dea. Next base: position 4,677,828 of record VWZX01001688.1, on the reverse strand, counting down.
GGATGAACACAGCTGAACCAGTATCTACATTCTCACACGATATGAGCTAGGCAGGAACAAGCTGTTTCCATTCATTGAGATGAGTTGTTTACTCTGAGGCCTACTGATGATATTAGACATGCCCACTGCATGTGTTTAAGCTTACCAGGGCAGTTGATCAGAATGCGGCACCCTCTTCTCCCAGGATGGCTTTAGGCATCATCACCTTCAACACCAATATACACCGGTGCAAAAGACACAGAGAATTCCTGCACCAGTTCTGCTGTAACCCTCCCAAAGATGAACTAGACAACTGGCATGATCAAATAGAACAACATTATTTACTTTTGAAAATTACTACTTGAAGTTTGTAATTGCCAAGATCTGCAAACTGAATTTCTAAAGCAGGTTTTTTAGGGCAAGTCAAATGTAGCCACCTTACTACCACAGAGGAGGCTGAGGGGTGCCAGCACCCTGCCACAGCTTCCCTGGGCCCTGCTGGGATAGAGGCCTTCAGCAACCTGTCCCTATCTGGGACAAGGATTTAGCAGACTCCTCCATTTTGGATGGATTCAATTTTGGAGGAAAAAAAAAAAATCTTATTCTAAGCAAAAAGCAGAAGTGATCTCCTGAGGATTCTGGGACAAGATCTGCTCTCAGCTGTCCTGGTTTCCACTGGAGCTACACCAGGATGGCAGCACTTTACACCCTTTACTCTGCACAGAGTAAGGGTGAGCCAGCACCTAGTGCTGGGCATGAGCGCTGGGGGCCACATGGCTCCAGTGTGATTCACCAGGAGCTCAAAAACCCCAAGTAAAGGCACACAGGACACACTATAAGGGACAATGGCACCCATGGCATGCCTGTGTGATGCAGTGCTGGGTCAGCATCTGGGCAGGGGCTCCTGCCAGGCTCACTGCACTGCAGGACATGCTCCCAGCAGACCCTGGCACACTCACAGGCCAACGCTCAGCACAGGCAGACTAGTCAATTTGAAAGTACTCCCTAATGGACTTCAGCCAAGCAAACATGGTACCATACAGTATCAAATAATTTTAAAAGTTAAAATAGTTTATTGCTGTTCTTTGTAGAAATGCACTTAACTTACATCATCTGTTCTCTTCCTTTATTTGGCTGTTGGATTATAGGCATAAAAAGGTCACGTTTACCCATTTGTTCAATAACATAACACCTTCTCTTTTGCTTCACTCATGATATTCTCCTAAGTTTAACTGGCCAACAGCTCCAAATCTCTTTCACATAAATACTGTAAATGTCTCCATAGGTTGCAGCATTGTAACAAAAGATCTACCAAAGTAGACAAAGTGTTCGGTATTCTTGGTTGGTTTTTTGCATTTAAAAATATACCTAAATTTGAGATAATCTTAACAGAGTAACAATTACAATAAGAAAATAGTACAGTGCGTTGACTAAAGGAATATTCTGCTCTCCTTCAAGCCAATATTCCCTTTTGCATGTTGAAGTGATTCAGCAATTACTTAAGAACTTTTACCTACATACAATAATTTAGTAAAATGAGAATTAACAAGGCAGATACTTACTACTATTCTTCTGTCTGCAATTCACAGCTCATGCGAATAAAATCGCAATAAATATTAAAAAATAGTTTCTTTTTTTTTTCTTTTTTTCTGTAAGGCATCTCTGAGTATTACAAAGTTTTTGTACAACCAAAAAAATAAGATTGCTCTTTTCCATGTTCTCCAAGTACCTCTGTACCTCAACAGTAAATAAAGAGGACTGCAGGTTTGATGAGGAAAGAAGGGCTGATGGGGCAGAAAGGGTAAGGGTGGAAAGACGACCCACGGGTGATGGAAGCTGACGGCCATGTGTGCAAGAATCTGTAGTATTCCTGTGAAACATTTCAGTCACTATTAAAACATCTTCAAGACAGTATCTGTCCAGACTGAAAAAAAAAATAAACCAAACAAAATAAAACTTACCAGAAGTCCATTTCCATAAGCACAGTGAGACTGCAAGGGTTTGGGGTCTCTCTTAACACTATAAATAGCTCAGGTATGGATATGCACCTACATAAAGGGGATAAAGGCATGGGGTGATTTTTTTTTGTTTGTTTTTGGTTGTTTATTGGGGTTTTTTTTTGTTGCTTTTGCTGTCCTAGTCGTATCCCTCCATTGTAAAAGATTGTCCTGGGTGGGGAGAAAGTGTGGGCAGGGTCCTCACTGCATGCGGTCGGGCTGCAGCTGCTGGGGCTGGTACTGCACAAAGGCGGTGGCAGGCGCCGCGGGGTTGCTGGCGGTGATGGGAGGCTGGACTGCCCCCGTGTAGCTGTATCCCACAAAGCCGGCAGCGGGGGAGGCAGCGTAGGGGTACTGATCGTAGGCAGCTGTGGTGTACTGGGAATAGGCTTGGCTGGCGGCTGTGTAGTCGATGTAGGGAGATGTGAGAGATTGCACAGGGGTAGGGATCACCACGCTGGGCTGGATGATAGCTTGGGGGTAAACATAGTGAGGCGTGAGTCTGTGGAGGCAAAGAGAGACAGTCAGTGAAGGGCTGGGTTCCCTCCAGCCTGTATGTGCCCCTTCCTTCCTCCCCAAATCCACGTGCATCAGCCACAGAAACGGTGCTGCCCAGCAGTGCTGCCCTCAAGTGAGGGGTGCTGCTTGGGTGGAGAGAATGAAAAGCAAAACACTCCTAAGACCTCAAGGGTAGATGTAGCACAAGGTGAAGCATGGACTGCAAGAATGTACACACCCTCTGGTCTCCATGTCTTCCATCTCCCACTATTCAGGCTGCCAGTCCCCAAAATAACTGCCCTGGATGGCCATGACACAGTCCCTGCCTGACTGGCTTATCATATCTTCCCAGCCCCCACATGCCCTGCTTGTTCATACCAGTGTCCATATTCTCCAGGTCCACACTCCTCTGCCAACACCCAAACCCCAACAGAGGCTCCCGAGAACCCACAGCCCCCACAGGGCACCTCAGACAGAGGGTCATTCCTCTGCTCATCCCACCAGGGATGACCACTGTTCCTGAAGCACAGCTGTAGGCCTTCCAGCTTGCCAGCTGTTACCAGTTACTACACATTCAAGCCTGTGCTTCCATAATGCTGGATGTTTAAAGCAATGCTACAGGCTGTTTGTTGTAAAACACGAGATATTAATTCTGGTTTTCTTCCCTTCAGTAACATTCCTCAGTAGTGACCATGCTAGCAGCCTGATGCTCATGAGCTTTTACATCTAGGCTCTGTGGCCACCCAGCCCCTCTGCATTTCCTCAGCCCTTTGGATGCAGGTCCTAAAGGGTTGTTTTCCACAGCTGGTTTGCCCCTGCCCTGAGGTAGCTGTGCTGCTGAGAGGAATTTAACACCACCACAGCCAATTAAAGTTTATAGACTGAAAGATAGTGGAGATGACCAATGCAGGATTGCTCACTTATTTGCTAGAAACTGCTAATGAGGAAGAAAATTTTTTTAAAAGTCAGTAAAATGAAAGGGCTATAGCTTCCAAAGGGCCCACAAGAAGTCAGGCTGCAAACAGAAGCAAAACCCACACAAACCATGAATTATACATCCATCCACAGAAACTGCCACAGGCCAGACAAAAAATGGGCAATTGCACATCAACTGCAGTGTGCAAATAATACCTGTCTGCAGAGCCCTCAGCTGCAGAGAGCTCCCTTCTGTGCAGTCTTGACAGATTTGGGACTTGTTCAAGAAACAGGGGGTTGTAGAATGTCACCAGCAAACAGCATATGACCACTGAGAGATCACAGCCATGTGCTCAGAACCCCAAAAGTGCAGGCTGTGCAAAAGGTCCCTTTAGCTGGCTGCTTGTTGAATCATGTAAGGCAAAAGCATGAACCAAAAGCCATCTTCTGGAGATCTCATTCCACCCTGTCTCCAAACCCAACTCGTTTTGGCAAGCAAAAAACAAAACAAAGATAAAACTCTGCAGAGAGCTTATGCAGATTCAAATATTTTGGGGATTTGTGTGGCTGTGTGTGACAGCACATTTTCAAACACAACCACTTTCCAAAGCCTCCCACAGGCTTTTCACAAGACACAGACCTGTATATGCCTAAGCAGCTCTTTAACGCTGAGCTCAACTGCTTTGGGAGAGGATATCTTGCCCACTCATCCATCTGATCTCTGGGGTTTGAAACCCCAGAAAACATCCCAGTGGGACCTGGTGCTCTGGTGCTTCACAGGCACTCACAGTCAGGGACTGGATACTTCTGCTGGATGGGTCGCTGGTCACCCTCATTCCACCTGAGCATTTGTTCTAGGTCTCAGCCACCACCTACAACATACTGGGGTCCACCTGGGGCTGGTGCCTCCTATCCAGCAGTTACAGGGCAGCTTCCATTTGCTTTACAACTAGCACTGGATGGTTTAACCTACTCTTCAGGCAGGAGAAAGGCTTCTCACAAAGTGCTCATCTGAACTGAGTTTTCTCTCATTTTCCTACTTGCACATGAACTTTGTTTTTTTTTCTTGAGGGAACATACATGGTGAGAGAACAAGTGTTCTCCTCCCTGCCCCCAGCAACACTGCTTCCAAAATCAGGGTCCTTAGATAAAACAAGGTCATCCTCAGAGAAGCAACACCAGAGGACAGATGGTGGAAAGCAGCACCTCAACCTTTGGCTGATTAAGTGCAAAATCATCTCCAGAGACCAGAACCATCCCTGGCACAGAGAGCGCACAGAGAGGGACTTCACAGCCTTTCAGTCTAGAAATGCACCATACCCAGTATCAATCACCCTGTGACTAACAAGAATGTAAGGAGGTGGCAGAAATTCCTTGAATCACTTCTGGTTTAGCTCTGATCTACACTGAAGAGCTTACACATAAGTTCAGACCAAGGGCAGTTAATGTCACACACATCAGGCAGCAGTGGCCACTTCTTTGAGAGGTTGGGCTCTCAAAGAGAGAGAGGTTCCTCATGTTTGATCACTTTGGTTGGGAGTTTGTTTTGTTTCATTTTGTTTTAAATAACAGAGGTGCAATACTGCTTTTTTGGTCTGCCAGGGTCTGGGAAAGGCTCTGCAAAGGCACCGGCCCATGCAGCTGTTGGGGGTGAAATGAGCAGACCCCACACACACCTTCTGCTCTACTCCCTTGTAAATAGGCAGCTCAAACAATAGCCTGCATATCCCAGACTGGTGATGGATGCTCTGGCTGACTGTTGCTTCTCCCTACATGTGGATGGGACACATGTGCACAGGCTTTCTGCTACTGCAGGGCTTAATAGAGTTAAAAATCACTCCACAAATGCAACAAAACCCAAACGCAGTCCTCACACTGACTCACTAAAAAGCACCCATCAGCAGGAGCACAGGAGGGGCCTGCGCTTATCCTGCACACAGGCATTCAGCTTGTGCCCACAAAATGACCTGGGGGACAGTTCGAGAGCCTCTGAGCAATCCAGCCTGAGCATCATCCTGTGTGGGCAGCCCCATAGGTCACCCCCCATGTCTCCTTGTTGCCACTCTACTCCTCTTTAGAGCTGGCACACCCCATGCAGGGGACGTGGCCCCACGTAGGGATGTCAGGGCTAGTGCACACTCCCAGCTTGTCCCCAAGACACTGCACGCTGGCTTTGCATTCACGTACACAGCTCCTCCATCGCAGCTCCCACGGTGTGCTCCAGAGAGACAGCGAAATCCATGACATCCTGCACTACACTTTTTTTCCTCAGCAAGGGAAAATTCCAGCTCTTCAACGCTACTTTGAATAAAAAGCACCATTAGCCAGGAAGATAAGTAATCCTGCACTCTTCCCAAGAAATACAGCCCAGCCCAATGCATACACAAGTGCACATCACACACTGTAGGTTACTGTACTAGAAAAAAAAAAATCACTCAGCAACTCCAGAATCTGCTTCTATAGAAAAGGGAAAGTTCTTTTGGTCTGTGAGGTTTTAGTAATTTAGCTGGAAATTTCTATCAAGATGTTATGCAGTTTGGACTTTTGAATTAGGTGGACAGATAGCAACTCATCGATCGAAGCAAAACACACAACCCAAGGTAAGGTCACTTTGATGACTTGCAGCTACAAACAAAACAACACAGTGCAATACAATGAAGTTCTCTGCTGGCTACATTTAGCATCCACAGAAAGTTTTAAAATATTTTCCCCTCTTCCATTATTTCTGAGGAAGATCTTTCAGGAAAAAAAAACCCAGCTCTTTTGGCAGCTCCTTTTCTAGAAATCAGCAAACTCTAATCTGAATTTCTACAGAATGAGTCACATCTGTGTTTTAAGATGCCTTTCCCTTCCTCCCTCCCTGCAGTTTTCCTCTGTCCCTTACGATGGGCCCTGCCAGTCAGAAGAGAACTTCATCTAGAACACACACAAAGTGATTATAAAACATCAACCCAGTGATCAGCCATTGCCACCACACATCAAAGTCATCCCGTGAACAGCAGATGTACGAGATGCTTGTGGCATTACAGTTCATCACGCCACAAAACGCAACGAGCATGGTCAAACCTAAGTCTAGGGCCAGCGGTGGCTGAAGGAGGGACTCGGGAGAGCCGTCGTGGTGCAGGAGAGCTGCAGGGACCCAGAGCTGGCCCACAGTCCTAACTATGTGGCACCATGCCACGCTGCCCCGGCAGCCGAAATTAAAAGACACAGAACAAAAGAGATGGTTACAGAGCCATTGGCATAGGAGACACAGGCTAGGCTTCTGCTTTTGCTGTGCAAAATACGAAGGACAGAACAGAAGTAGCCTGCTTTTGGGTATAGATATTCAAAGGCACTAGGTGCAGCTTGCAGCTGCTAGTGCCCATGGCTGGCAGGAGGTGCTGCCTGCTCAGAGAGTGGGCTCCTTAAAACCTGCCATCACCTAGTTCTCCTCATTGCACTGGCAGTGCTGCCAGGGTGAGCTGCAGAGCAGGGCTTGCTGGCAGGCACCATGGGCAGCCACGAAGAAAGGACAAGTCATATGTCCATGTGTCCCACACCTCTGCCCAAATGGCAAGGAAGGGAAATAAGCTAACGAGGCCCTTTGTCTCTCATCAGCAGCTCTATCTGGCATAGCTCTTCTCTGAAGCACTTCATACATTTAATTAGTTTAGATCAGATCTACACCTCAAATATGTTTTTGCTGCACTGTCTCAACTCTCTCCCATTCTGCAGGTCTTCCTATGCATGAGCTATGAGCAACTCCTGCAAGCTGCATAGGTCTGGGAGACCAGCAAGAAAGAGTTCCTGACCTCCTTGATCTCTGCAGCCATGCTGGGAGCTGGTTTCACTGCTTCTGAAGAGGTGGAAGACAGCTGCAAACCTCTGTCATGGGAGACACAGCATCACACAAACACTTGGGAAACAAGGAGGGACACAGGGCTCTTGGCAGCCTCACACACATCAGCACACAAAGGCCGCCACCACGACCAGCCTTTTATTCCTTGAAGAACAAAAGAAACAGAGCCCTTTGTGTCTACCAGTGAAGGCACAAAGTCTGGCATTTGACCCCAGAAATTTGGCCTCCCTTTCCACTGAAGTTGACCCATTAGCTGCTACAGGGACACCCACACTGCCACGAGTGTAATGGCAGGCAGTGCCAGGCTTCACTTGATAGGTGGTATGGCAGAATGAGCTAAGCATAGGCACAGCTGTCCGTGACAGCAACATGAAGACTACCTCTGGTGAAGTAACTCCTCCAACCACATCTGGATTACAGATTTCAGGATGTATTTCAAAGTGGGTTCACAAGTTTAAGAACACAAGACAGAAGCTGCTCCAGGAAGCACACTCCAACACCAAGGAAGAAAGCAGCAGTCCAGGATCTCTACGCTCGCATTAGCAGCGCCGCAGCACCACCTTGGAGCTGGTGATGCACAGACATATCCTGATGTATCTCACACCCCAAGAACATCATTCCACCAAGCCAGCAAGAACTCACCTCGTAGAGCCACTTTAAGTAAGTCTGTGTGAAGCGGTGGCAGCCTTGGCAACATGTACCATATGGACCCCAACCACAGTGACAGGCTGTAGAAACAGGAGAAATTCAGGTCCTGTTCTCAAATCCAGATATGATGAGGAGGAGCTACAGGCTGAAGTGTGGCTAGGCCAGGCCCTGACTGCCAACAGGGACTCTTGCTCCAGGAGGAGATCAAAGAGTTTAGAAACTAACGCTTTGGTGCAAACCAGGACATTCACTGTGCCCTGACCACTCCAGCACCCATCATCATTCACTGAAACAGGCTAGGCTTTAACCACTGGCAGGACAAACATCTGAATCCTGAAACGTCCCTAGTAAAGCTGATTTAAACATGCACTGAAATGTCAATGGCTTCTGCTTCATTAGCCAGCTATCAGCCAGCTCAAAGTAAAACAAGGATGAACTTTGGAGCTCCATGGTACACTGCTTATCCTCACCTACTACAATATGACACAAACACAAAACAGCAAGCCAACCAACAAAACTTCTGCTCATCATGTAACTAATTTGCTTGTCTGTCTTCTACTTGTCCTCCTGTGGCCCTCTGAGGAGATTTACACAGCAGCTTGTGCAAACAGGTACACAAATGGGTTTTGTTTCCCCTCGGGACCAGATGTCAACCACACTAGTGGCAATCAACAAGGAACAACCTGCCACAATAGACTGTCCCAGGCTGGAATCAGTACAAGAGAAAAAGTGAACATATTGCAGGATTCAGTAATAACTCTGCTGATTTCTGAGGCTACTAAAACCTGTGATTTCAATTTATTTTAATTTTGGCAGGAAGAAGTTGTTTAAGGAACAGGAGATGCTGCAGTAGCTGCAAACCTATTGTAGCCCAGCAATATCTCCATTTTACTTGTGTTAGCACATCTTCACTTAATGATGCAACAAACTAGTGGCCCACAGGAGAGGAAGGTGGATCCCAAGTAAAAATAAATGTTATCTATATCTTCCCCCACAGCTGGTGCAGAGGTGTAGGGGGAAGAAACTAAATAAAAAAATCCCAGAAGTTACAGACCAAAGATAAGAGTACATCATCTTCTCACAAAGATCTAATCCTCCTTCTCAGCTTAACCGAGAGACCAAGAGCAATACGCTGTACTCCACCATGAGTTAGTCTCACTCCACAATTTACAGTTTTATCCTCTGCATCTTGCTTCCTCCACACCCAATGGAAAAAAAAAATTATCCCAAACAAAGGCACGTTGGGCCAGACCAAAAATAGTTTTGGAGAAGCAGGCTGAAAAACACTCAGGTAGCAGGAGATAACATCTGCCTGAAACAAGAGCCATCTGGCACCAAGGAAAAAGCCACGTGGAAGTTTATCCGCAACTAGTCAGCTATTCAGAGAAGCAAAAAGCCACCCCCCCCACCTTCACGTTATCAGCACAGCCAAACCAGAAATGAACTGACAGAAGGAACAGAAAATGCTTCACACCACTGCTCTACAGGAGCCCAAGTCCCTTAGCATCAGTGTGAGAAACCCCAGAGAACGTTACATCCATCCTGTCCACCTATGAGGAAAACCAGAGGCTCTAACAGATTCAACCAGGAAGCTCCAGGAATTCTGCCTTTAATCAAGCTTTACAATTTTCTTCTGCAATTTGGAGAAAACCAAAGGCTGCAGAAACATCTCTGAAGTCTTCTCAAGTACCTGACAAGTTTTGGCATAATATATATTAAATTGACTACTTTCAACTGCTTCCATTTTCTAACAGTTTTTCTTTACCTATGACCCCTTCCACTGACTTTGAATTAAAACCATCTACGTGTTTGATTTATCAAAAACCCTTTTTTGCATAGATGACGAAGAAAGCCTACACTGATGAAATAAGTAATTTCTCAGACAAGAATGAATTTCCATTTTAAGAGTTCCAGTGATCTCTGCTGCCAGCTGTGCTTTTGTTCTAGGGCATCTAAGACATCCCTCTCCACACCTTCCTGCAAGCTGGAATCATGGAGGGGACTGCAAGCCTGCCCCTGGCATGGCTTTCCCAGCCTCTGTTGCTTTGGCAGGAGTAGAGCCAGCAGCAGCTCAGCTATGACACAGGAAAGCTGAAATGCTCAAAGCTGGCAAGTGGGAAACTGCAGGGGACAACACGATCCTGTTTACAGGATTTGGAGACCAAGAAATAGGAGACACAGTTTTAACTCTGAGGTCCACAACTTTTCATCTTTTGTGATCATAGAGTATATTTAGTCCTGGCATGTAGCTTGCTCCCATCTGTGGAGAACAAGTTCTTCGTATAAGTCATATTTAGAAGTGACCCAATGTCCTTGCTACCAAATTATCAGCACAACAACTGTCTAGTTCCCTTGCTGGTGTTCTCAGCTCAGAGGCAGGCCAGTCAGAACTGCATTTATCATTTGAATTACTGGGCATGTGTTTAATACTGCAGAGTTAGGGACCAGTATGCCAACAGCTGCGCAAAGGAAAGATGAGACCAAGTACAAGCTGGACTGCTCTGCAAATTCAGATGCGTGCACAAGTCTGTCACACTAGGACTACGTGGCACCAGGCAGATCAGAGCAGAACTTTGCATCTGCCACTCCCCAGCTACTGCAACAAGGGGAAAGGACTCGGGTCTGTGCTGCTAAGGAGGCTGCTCTCATACTGGTGAGGCTGAAGAGCAAATCCATCAAAAGCAATGGAATCACACAAAGATGACTGCAGAACTCAAGTCATGCCATAAAGACAAAGCCAGAACCAGCTCGGCCTGGCTCTCCATCACATGCAGGCCTGTGCCCTGACTGCCCTGCAATAGCACATGGCACCCTCCACCCAGAGCCTGTCCCCTGTAAAGAGTCCACTACTGTCTTTAGCCTGGCACATCATTTTAGTAGGCAAGTGGAAGTTCAGGGTATCAGACTATACTCTCTTTTGTATTGTTCTACAGGCCTACACTAGATACAGGACATGAGCAAACTATGCCAAACCCAAAATGAATTGTGTACCAGCCCCTTGGGTGTGATACCAGCATTTGCCACCTTGAAGCAGATGTTCAAGAAAATTTGTAAAGATATCTGATCTGCTAATAAATCTATGCCTGCTCTTAAAAAAAAAAGGGGGGGGGGAAAAAAAGAGCTTTTTCTGACTGTCAAAGATTTGGTCTGAATAGCACAACCATGCCCAGGAACAACTAGCAGCCAAAACCATTTGGAAAATGGATTTTAATGTTTCTTAGGAAATCCCCCCAAAGCCCTTTCATCTTTTTCACACAGTCAACGACAGGTGCTGGGTGCACCATCCCCAGGGAGCTGCTCGTGAGCAGCTGAGCACACTGGGGTCCTGCAATCAGCCAGCTTTTTGGTGCTGGTACCACAGGAAGTCAGAGTAGAGGGGGATGCCAGCTGAGAGGCTGAGTGCAGCAAGGCCAGCGTGCACTGCTTCATAAGCGTAACCACAGAAAAGAAGAAAGTTTGTTTCCTTTTATTTCTAACCCAACACAAAAGTTTTAAGGATAAACAGCTGTGAGGAAGGGTGGGCTGACACAAAGAGGGACCTTCTTCACTTCCTAACTGCAGCAGCATCAATGCATGAAATTTCAACCTCGGAGAGATTTAACTCCTTCTGATGCTGCTCGAGACCAACTGTGGGCCAGAGTCAGGGGCCACCAAAACAGGTAACTACAAAAGGATGGGGAGCAAGGTCTCTGGAGCAATGACATCCAATGTGCAGATATGGAGAGAGCTAGATCCTGCTGCAGCTGACAGCTGTACATTTCCAAGAGCTCAGTCACTTACTCAGTCGCTGGTAGATCTCCCATACAGATAGCTCCTCCGCTGAGGCACAGCCACAGGAATGCATCTGCCATACACTGCTTGCATCCAGAACAGCAAGCATGGCTGCAAAAAAGAGAACCTGGGAACCCCCACTCCCTGCACAGGCTCAAGCCTGTCTTGAGCACTGGAGTCACAGAGGAGAGGACCAAGAGAAGGGCACCAAGCAGTTCTGCCATGTCACCCCTGGTCAAGTGGTCTACCCAGTTGCTCCTAGCAGCTTCCAGAAGTTTCATATGTTACTCAGAATTTCTTAAAAGGGACACTGCTGCAGTAAGGTCTCCCCCTTCTCTGATTGTGTAAGTGCAGCTCTGTGCTGGCTGGTAGCTGCAGGGACATGCTGTGGCATTGCCAGCTGCCTCCAAGCAAAGGGCAGTCTAGAAGCTCCAGGCTAAACCCCAGGTGTAATGCTGCTTCCCTAACTCAGAAGCCAGATCTCTGAGTCACCCTGACACAGACACATCTTTTGCCTTGCATTACTGTTACGATCTCAGGTTATGACAACCTAGAGACTACTTTTCAAAGCAGGATTTACTACCGACTCCATTCTGTCTGCTGTGCAAGTGCCTCCCCTGCCAGGGCAACAGGAGGAACACGAGAGGCTCTTCACGGTTTCTCTTTCTGTTCCGCATACCCCAGGCAGTATTTACAGCTGCATTTGGGTGCCTAGGGCTGGGGGGGGAAGCCTTCAGTTTATAAATAATCCTCACCGATGTTTGGGTAATTTTCATAGTTTCCATTCATTTCAGGTTTCACCAAAACCTGCATTTTGTGGCTTGATAGCTGGAACACGACTGGCTGGTTTCCCTCTTACTTAACTGCCTAGCAGTTAATGGGTTGTTCATTCATTTTTTCCTTGCTAGGTCCAGCTTGCACACCTGGTATCCATATCTCATAACAATCATCTTTTGGAGGCTGCATGCCAACCCCTGGGCACAAAAACTTTACAGAGACAGTAACTGCAGAAGGGAGAAGGAAACATTTTACACTGCAGGCAAAGCAGACGGGCCACTGAGCATCATTTGGGGAAGATCAGGATCCACTCCAAACAGTGCATAGCAAATGGACAACAGCAATTTGATGAAGCTTCCAAAAACAGAGACCCCCCTGCTAAACTCCTCATCTACCCTCAAATCCACAAAGGGTCAAGGAAATTGCAGGTTCAGGTGAATCCAAGAGCAGAGCCTGGCAGGCTCTTAATTTTATTGGTCTAATAAGACAAAGAGGGAATCAGCAGCCAAGCTCTGTTGCTTGACTGAGCACCTGATGCTTTGCTCAGAAGCCACAAAGCAGATCCAGTCATAGTGCTCAAGTAAATGACTCCACATTTTGCCAAACCCATACTTCTAGTGATTCTGCTGCAGGAATAACTAAATGCACCAACACTGCTTACAGATACTTGCAAATAATGATACATAATCCTTTCCCTCCAACCCTCCAGTCTCCTGGTTCCTGTCTCTTGGCAACTGATAAATAATTTATAGTGCTCTCTGCTGTTATGTGCTAACTGGAGCTCTGCTGGTTTAATGATGAAACCAATGCCTAAGAACTGGAACAGTAACTGTCGACATCAAGGACGAACGTGTCGTCAGCCAATCCTGCACCCCTCTGTATGTGAAACCAAAAAGTAAACTGTTCAAAATGTAAAACTACTTTCCCCAGAGCTGCAGGACTGCGGCTGCTGGGTAGGAATGGCACCCACAGGATCATCTGCAAGAGGAAGAGGCATGCACTGGTGCTCCTGCCTACACAAGGCGTTTGATGTGCTTCATCATTTTGCTCTTTTCTGCTAGCATCTGTAGAAAAACTCATCAAAAGGCTGGTTTTATAGTCATCTTCTCTTGTGCACTCCTTGGAAAGCCTTTAGGGTCCACACCTTGAAGCTGCCTACTTTGGGGGCTAAGAAAGCTGTTGTGGCTCCCATGCAAAAAAAGATACTGAAAAGCAGCATCTTGTCCATGTATGCTACTGGGGCTCTCACACCAAAACCAGACTCTCCATTTCATGACAGATGTTCTTTGAGTCTTTCCAACAGAGCCATAATCACTTAGGAAGGCTGGCATGTTTGAACCATACACAACACACATACACTGGGTGTGCACTATTGTGGCAACACAGTCTCTTACATCCATAAACTCATTGGAATGAGACTACCCAGGCAGTTGGCAACTCCAGCCATGAGGACAGAGCAGTGAAAGTTTCTGTTTTGTTGTTAGCAGATTTGTTTTTTTTCTTTTAAACACCAAAAATAACACCACCCCACCTCCCCCCCAAAAAGCCAACATGAAAAAAGCGCGAGAAAGGGATGAAATACTTCTGTGGACAATGGCCAAAATCCCATCTTTTTATATTAGAATCACACAAAAACCACAACAGAGCAGCGCTCAAAAGCTTTAAAAAATGCACCTACTTTCTTAATGCTCTTAGAAAATAATAAAAAAACCCTGTCAACATTCACTTTCTGAAATGGTGCAAAAAAAGAACTGCATCAATCATTAAACAGTTAAATGAAGGCAGTATGACAGTCACTATTGTTCTCATGAAGCACACTTGTCTTTTGCAGAGCAGCTGCCAGATCCTATTAGATGTATAAAAAGAGGACTTTTCTAACTGAGTAGGGATGGTATAAGCTATTGAAAACAGCAGACAAAAGCCCACTTTTGCAGACTATTCAAGCCTTGTATAACATCTGTCCAAAATCAATTTTTGACCTAATGTTACTTTCATTAAGTAACAGACTTTGGATCCAATGCAATTTGTTTTCAAAGATAAAACTGTACCCTAAGCATTACTATGTGGGAAACAGCACAGAGGAAGCAAAAGATCTTATTTAAGAAACACGAGAACAGAATTTGCTTAATTGTTCTGACACCTTAAGCAGTATAATAGAGGAACTATTTTCCATTTATTTGAATGCTTGTGAATTCTAGAAGTTGGCAAAGCAGCGAGCAATGCGTTGGGTTTATTATGACTAAGAGTTACTGAAGATAAAGGAGGATCTTCAGGAATTACCATAAAGCTGACAAATGCACAAAACTTCTGAAATCTTCATCAGAAATAAAGTACCCCAAACATCAGTAACAGCTGTGGAAACTGTCCACTCTTGACAGCTAAGGGGTTTTTTTTCCACGCACTTTAAATAAAGAGGAAGTTGATTCATGAACTTGATTTCAAGCAGACTGTTAAGAAACATTTCCACTTACCCAAAGGGTCTCTGAATGAAGGCTGGATGTAGCTGCTGCACACCTATGGTAAAACCTAATAAAATGTTCAGGGGGAAAAAAAAGTATTAATCAATGGCATCCATTGAACCATTCAACTCATAATACACAGGCATAATTTCACCTTGGACCACACATACGTGTGTTTTACCTGCTATACATGTGAGCAAATTCAGAGCCCCATTTAGAGGCAAGTTAATTTTACTATGTGTATGTGATATGCACAAGGACCAGATGGGAATTGCGATTAGAGAACAGTGTGAAAGTGCTGTTATTGAACAGGCAAGGGGGCGTAATGCCTGGATCCTGTGATCATTAAACCAAAAGGCAGAATAATGAAATGGATCTTACTGTTAATACTGATGTAACAAAGAGGATAACAGGAAAACTTATTAGCAATGGAAAAAAAAAACATCAAGTCAGTTGTATGAACTTGGGTGCATAACACTAGTGCAACAGGGACAAGTAAGGATATGGAAGAGAGGTAACTGGACTACAGTGCTCTCAGTCAACAATCAGAACTGAGGGATAAGTATGCATCGTCAGATGAGATGAATCCAGCCTGAGTAACTTGTTTCCTTGTCTTACAAGTTATTCTAATAGAGAGAGATGAGATCTCCTGAATGCCTCACCAGTTTGAATACTCCTTGGTTTTGCTCCCAAATATGCCAGGTTCACATTTGCTTTCCTGCCATCAATGATGGGGTTTGGGTCTTTGCATGCTCTTTCAGCTGCAGCTCTGTCTGCCATTGTCACCTGGAAGTAAGCACAGCCTTGTTTGTAGCAACAGCACTTTGTAAACGCTCCAGCAACAGGCACTGAGTGGAGTTTATTTATTGTTCTATTTTGAATGAGGAGCTGAACTCCACTCGCACAGCAAGACAGGGAGGGCTCATGGGGACTTGATAGGAAAGAGGGCTCCCCCTCGCCGAGTCAGTCCGTTGCCAGTTGTTTTCCCGTGCCTTTCTACCTCCTCCCCCGTGCTGGTTTAAGAAGTTGGTGGAGCCGGTCCCAGCACTGCCGGAGCAGAGGCTGTCCCGGGGAGCTGCCAGCCACGGAACAGGCGCGATGCAGCGAAATACGGCGCCGGGACCAGGGGACAAGGAGGTGTTGAAATGAACCGCACGACTGAGGCGGGCGCGGGGGGCGGAGGGGATGCTTTCCTCTCGGGAACCCCTCGGCCTTTGTCCCGGCCGAGCCGCCCCGACCCCGGCAACCACCGCAAGGACGGGACGGGCACCAGCATCCAACTGCTCCGTAGCAGAGGTTCTGCCGGTCCAGGGGGCTCCACTGGCAGCTCCCTTCCCCGGGGTCCGGGGTGTGCAGCCCCGCCGCCCATCACCGCAGCGCCCGGACCGTCGCGGAGCGGAACAGAGACGCACAGAGCGGCACTTACAAAGCCATATCCTCGGGATTTGCCGGTCTGCCGGTCGGTTATCACCACCGCCTCCTCGATGTCCCCGAAGACCTCGAAGTACTTCCTGAGGGAGGAGTCGGTGGTATGGTAGGGCAGCCCCCCGACGAAGATCTTGGTGAAGGTGGTGTCCTTCTGCACGGTGTGCATGGTGTCGGGCGCGGCCGGACCCAGCCGGCATCCACCCCGCGCCGCCGCCGACCAGAAGAAACACCACCCCCTACCCCACCCCTCCAGGCGCCCGCGGCGACCGAAGGGAGCGGAGCGGTGGCTGAGTACCGGAGGCCTACAGCCGGCTCATGGCCGCGCTTTGTCCCGNCACCCCGCCCCACCGCCGCGCAGGGGAGCTCGGGGCGCGTAGTCTGGCACCACTGCTCTGCCGCCGGGCCGGCCCGGGCTCGGGCGCCGCAGTGGGACAGTGGCCAGGCTCACCCTGGGGCGGTGGGTGCTGCCCCCGCCTGTGGCCGCTTTGCCCCAAAGGGAGGGGCCCAACGGGCCGCGGAGCCCCTGCCTTGCAGACACAGCCCTTCTGCGGAGATCCGGACCCTTCCGCCGTGCAGACCTGCCGCCTCCACTGCGGCCAGCCCCCCCAGTCCGAGCCTGGCCGGGACTACGAGTCCCGGCGGCTCCCGGGGAGCAGCTACAAATCCCGAAGGCACGGGGCGGTGTGGAGCGTGGTGGGGAGGGGGGAGGCTGGGGTGAGAAGAAGAGAAGAGTGCTATTGCAGGAGCCCGCCAAAGAAAACCGCCTCGAAAGAGGGTTTTTTTCACCGCTCCTTCTCTCTTTTCAGTTGCACAATAATCTCAACTGCAAGTATTTAATCCCTGATAGGTTGGGACATAGAGACAAAGCCTCTTTGCCAGCCTTTGTGGCACGCTGGTGGTAAAGGCATGTTAGGAAGCCAAGGCAGGAGGAAGGGATGGTCCTGCACCAAGGCAACAAGGAGGAATACCCAGGGGTTTAAACATTTAACAGAGGTCCGATGGATTTTTCTGAGGCAGGTTCCTAAACCTCCTGCTTCTCCACTGGCACAAAGACAACATACCTCTGTGCAGCCTGCTTCTTTGGGGCAAGGATGCATTATTCCTATTTCCAGTAGTGGTCAGCAATGGGTTCCCCTCCACTGTCCGCCTTTTGCTTTTTGTTCCGTCTAAGGATGGGTAGCTCAAAGAAGGGAGGCTGTGCAATGCCACTGCCTGTGATCTGACTTGCAGTTTTCAGCTTTGACCTATGAAAGTTGCGATTTGAATCTAGGACTATTGTTACTGTAGTGCAGCCCTGTGTTCAGTTCAGGGTATCTCTCTGTTCATAACTACACGAAAGCAAAAGCTGAAAAGCTACTTGGTGCCTCAAAATCCACCCTTGGAGAAAACTCCAATGGTGGAGTGCTTGCAATGTTTTTCCAAAGCATTGCTTGCAATGCTTTGCTTGCAATGCAATTCCTCCCTTTCAACATCGCTTAGAGTCTGGGGTGTGGGAAGGGGTCCTTGGAAATCATTTTTCATTCAGTTTCCATCACCCAGGTATTCATCAGCCAGCATCTCAAGAACTGTCCCTTTTCCTTAGGTTTATCTTGCCTCTATCATTTTGCAGAAAAAGAGAGAAAAGATTTTTTGCAACACAATAAATGCAGAGGCAACATTTTAGGGGGGAAAAAAGCCAGTGATGTTCTAAATCACCAACTACTCTGGCTTTTATACAGCAGGTTCAGACCATACAGACATTTTTCTTTTATTGAGCCCACAGAGAAAAGCCAGTTATTTCAAGAGAAAGGAATGCATTAATGTCTGCACTCCATAGTTATTCATTGATATTTTTCTTGCACTGCTTCCATAGTTCTAAACACCCTATGCTTCATAAAAGAAAGTTAAAAAAAAAAAAAGCCACAGAAAGCCATTAAGTTTTTCATTCCTAGAGCACCAGACTTCAAGACTAGGACATGTTTCCATTGATTACTGTTGATGAAAGATGGAGCTGGGCCAGCAGCACCCAACATCACTGCAACTTTAACAGCTTTCTTCACATGGGAATCGTTGGAGCCTTTGTATTCTATGCAGTGATGTGTGTGCATGCAGCCACTAGCTGTTCCTGGTCCATCCAGGACAACAGCAAGCTCAGAATACACCTTTGGGGTTGGACCACAGCCATAGGCTGGGGCCTCCTCCACCACTGAGTCATACCCCTCCTGTCTGCATGACTTCCACCACAAACTGCACATCAGCTGCTTCCTGGGCTGCCTGAGCTAATGACAACCCAGTTGGCATTCAGTCACTGTCCTTTTACAGAGCTTCATTCTGCTCCAAATGATGGCAAAGATTCAAATCATCCAAACAGACTCCAGCTCCTCTGGAAGGAAGGCAAGAGAGTTCTCAAAAGCTACCAGAAGTATCACAGTATCTACTGAGCTGGAAGGGACTCACTAGGATCATCAAGTCCAGCTCCTTAACCCATGCAGGACACCCCAAGAATCACACCATGTGCCTGAGAGCATTGTCCAAAGGCTTCTTGAACTCTGTCAGGCTTAGTGCTAAGACTACTCCCCTGGGGAGGCTGTTCCAGAGCCCAGCCACCCTCTGGGTGAAAAAACTTTTCCTAATCTCTAGCCTGAACCTCCCTGAGCCAACTTCACCCCATTTCCCCTAGTCCTATCGCTATCCACTAGGGTGAGAAGATCAGTCCCTACCCCTCTGCTACCCCTTGCCTAGACCTTTAACTTTAGTGTAGACCTTTAACATAACACTGTTTATGTGAACTTGAGGTAGCAGCAATTTGCATGTATACAATACTTAGTCAAAATTAGTAATAGGTTATAGTAAATACAGTGATTTCTGGCTCAGTTCTCAATTCTTACACTGATCAGGGGAGAAAAATGCAACATACTTTTTCCTCTTCAAACATCATCCCCACATATCTCAAAGGAGGGATCCTACTTCCTCTTTTTTCCTAGAAGCAGGAACAGAACTTCACTTACAGGCAGAACAGAACAAGAAACTAGGGGTAGAGCTCTACTTGGTGACCACAGCAAATCCACAGTACTGCTGGTGTGGCTTTGGGGGGGGTAGTGTGCATTGGTTTTGCCACAGCCTGGAAAGCAGATGGGAAATGACATCTCCACCTCTGAAAGCCTGTGATGATGGTGCCAGCTAGGGGAGCAAGAAAGCAGCTTGGTCCCCAGAGGACCAGTCCTGGCTTTTTACTTACATGTTCATATATTCTTTGATGCTCATGCAAAACTGATACACAAAGGCTCCTTCTGGTGAATTTCAGCAGCGTTATCCAAGATGTGAAATGGAGCAACTGCAGATCACCAAACCAAGTGTCCTGGATGCCACTGAGAATCTTGGAGAAGGTGGCACTGCAAGACCATCAGGTACAGAACCATGTAGAAATAGTCCCTGTCTAAAGGAAGGAGTTGTACCTCTGGGAGTACAAGAACATGATGGAGAGATGAGGAAAGAGTAGTAAATTCATTGCAGGGGAAAAGCCAGCCCTGTTCCTTGCCCTCTGAAAAGCTGCAAAGTCTTTTCTGTTCTCATCCCTCCTTTGGCAGCTAGGGGTAGAATGAACGTCAGTGAAGCTCTGTGGTGCTCTCCTGGTATACTTGTCTGAGCATTTCCCTTTCTTCCTCTGGTGTCTTTAGGAGAATTGTGTTGAGACATCCCAGGTCTGATCTGAAAGCCACTGAAGAACCTTTCTCATTTCTTAGGAAACTGATGGGCTTTATTTTTCAAATGGAGCAGGACTACTTCAGAGCTCTGGCCTTTTTTGGTTTCTGCTGCTGCTTAGCCAAGACTTCCCTGCTGTAGGGCAGCACCCCTTTGTTTTTGTTATGGATACCTGATTACTGGCTATTGCAACAGCAGGAGATGAAACATCCCTCTTAGAAGCTCTGCAGTTAAATAAGTTAGCTGGAGAGCAAGGGACTTAACTGTGGGAACTGTTTGATTTGTTAGTTTTACTAATGCTCAGTCTGGATGCTGGCCACCAGCTAGGCTGTGAACAGCCGTGTAGCTGGGAGATCTTGAGGGAAGCTGCATTCACTGGCATTTGGTTTAGGTTACAGCAGGAAACTCTGCATCTGGGCCCTTTGTCTCAGATTTTCTGCTTTCATGCCCCGAACACACCATGACCATTGCTTAACTCAGAGCTGCTGCTGCAACAAGAATTAAAAATAAAAATTATTCTTCAGCCCACTTGTAACAAAATATTTGAGCAGAGGACGTTCCTAATCAGGACTGCTTTTTGAATAGGCTTTTACTTCAGTAGGAATTTCCCAATGGGACAATTTCCTCTTCCGAAATATTTCAGAACTGGGGATGCTGAGTAACCTCGATTTCCTTTACTGGCAATGCTTGTTACACAGAAGCAGACCAACAGCTCTAGTGGTCAAAGAATGAACTGTTCTAATGATGCAAGTAACGTGCAATGAAAGAACATAGTAAGATTTCACACGGATATGGACATGGGTAACTCTGGGATTGAGAGGAGCAACCAATGAGACACCCGACTTTACTCAGCTAGGCCACAAACACAATTTAGAGTGACAGTGGTGAAAGGAAATGTCATTAGAAGACTAACTCTATTTCTCTATTTATTTCTCTATTTCTCTTTTATTTCCTTCCTGCCCTCCCACTTGACATCCCTTCACAAAATGAAAGTTGTGTGTCAACAACAAACTGAATCATGGTAATGGCTAACAAGATTCCCTAAAAAGTAAAACTGAAACTGCATAGCTTATAACTGCTTGGAGGATGTTGCCACAGGAAGGCAGAGCTGCAATGTAAGCCTTGGATGTAAGTCTAGATTAAAATACAGGGGTAAAAGGAATAGTGGCCAATGAAACTAAGAGGCTGTGACATCACATTTCTTATACACTGCCAACTACCAGCAAGGAGACCTTCTGTATTCAGAAATGTTCTTCATCGACTGTATGTGTCCAGAGCTTGCTATTTCTTTCCCTCCCTCCTCTGATCCTGCACTTCCTAGGACCAATAGGCAGTGCTAGGAAGCAAAATCTACTGGATGATAAACCACTTTCAGATGCTAGTGCTGGGTGCTGCCACTGTCAGAACCTCCTTTGCTCCTACCTACCAGGAGATGAGATGTGGCAGTAAGACTCCCTACAGCTCACACAAAACATACATCTCAACATAGGTAAAAAAATATTTTCAGTATTTCAATTCTATGTTGTACTTCGGGAAAACATTAGTTGTAACTTTTGTTAGCATTTTGAAAAGCATAAACTGCCTTTTAAAATGAGTCAGAAAGAATTTTGTGTTCTTTAAAGGAAATAACCAGAAAATTTAAGGCATTTTGAAACGATATTTATTATTATTATTATTGTTGTTATTATTTCAAATATTTGTTTAGCTGTTATATTAAAACTAAGTGGTATTTTCTGATTTAAAAAAGAAGATGCTAGAAGGTTCCTAGCAATCTCTGCCAGAGGTGCCAAGGCCACATCCCATGACTTTTTCATGGGATTGCATGTGACGCTGGTAGCACAAACTGAGCAGGAACTGTTCATCCTCTCCAACCAGGCAATAGTCAGGACACAGAAGAACATTAAAACAAATGTCTCAGCCCTGGGATATACAATACAGTTGTATGGGCAGAGCAGACATTCTGAACAGCTAAAGAAAAGTGACTTCAGAGCTGGAACACATCGATAGCACTGAGTCACACCTCAGGTGGGCTCTCTCTATCGAACTTCCCACTGATAAGCATACCCAAGTCTCACCCATCTCGATTGCCTCCTTAAACTGGTGGTTTCCTCTTCTCCAGGTTGGTGTATTCTAGACCTTACTAATACAGACTGTTCTGCCTTGTCACATCCAATGAGATAAATATTCTCTGATATCATGCTTCCAATTTCTGATACTTTTAGAATGTATTTTAAATGACCATACTGAACCTGACCAAGTGCAGATCATCATACACAAATCAGTGTGGTAGCACAAACCTTCTTTAAAGGTTTGGTTAGCAACTCTTTGAGCCTTCTAGTTACCATGTCTACTCCACTCAAACACAAGGCAGCAAAGATGCATTGTGGTGGCTCTGAGCAGGATACGAACACAATTGAACTGTCAAGACATCAAAACACATCAGCACTGCAAACAAAAGCTAAGCCATGGAGCCTGGAAAGGTATTTAAAACTACAGTTACCTGGACTGAAATCTGGGCAGAATGATTCTAGCTTCTACATGATCTCAAAAGGCCTAAAATATGCCTTTTACAAAAGGGCAGCACAGTCACAGACTGCAAGGGTCAAAGCTCACTTGGGTGACGCCATGCAGTTCCTCACAGCACAACACCCACATCCAATGGGCTGCAGCACTGCAGTCACCACTGATGAGGAAAAGCCATCAACAGCTCAGCAGGCAATTGCCAGCAACACCATGTCCCCAGCACTGCAGCAGGACAATGACATCAGCTGAACATGACAACTGAAGCAAAGGCAGGCCACTTCCTACTAAATCACATGGGCCAGTTACTACATCATGCTTTCAGTTAGTAGATAACACATAGAGAAGAGCACAAGACAAAAAAGAGGGTATGTATTACATGTATTCTCAGAAAGACATACAGGTTGATAGATCAGTTAATCTGTATTTCTGAAGTCAAGCCAAGCTTGTGAATGAAGTGTAGGGATTGGTACCAACTCAGGAAATCCATTTTGCTTCTTGAGTATGACCTCCCTTTTGCCAGCCTTGGAGGTGCCAAGGCCAGTCCTACCTTAAAAGGACACTTTCATTAGTCTATAATAAGAAAAAAACCCTATTCTGTTTCCTTACCAGAAAGGCAGCATTGACAGCACTGTCAATGAAGATAAGGAGGCCTAGTAAGAGCAAGATAGTAGCAAGTAGGTTCTCAGACGATAGAAAAGTTACTACAGGGAACTATTCCCTAGCCCAAGCCATGTTCAGAACAGTTTGGAGAGTTCAGTCATCTGCTCTTTCATTTCCCCACTGCTGCTGGCAGGACCACCAAAGAAAGGTGCTCAGATGATGAACTGGATGACCTAAGCCATTGTGAAAGCCCTAGGTCAGCATTACAGAATGACTCAAACTGCATCACACAGCCTATGGTTGAACAAAAGCTCGATAGGAGAAGGGTTCAATGAAAAAAGGTTCTGCTAAGCTGTTCTCTTTTAATAGACATTTCCCATCCTTCTGTGTCTTTGTGAAAAGCTATTTCAGTTCAGTGAATGTGTTTCTGAAATGCTGCATACTGATGTTTGAAGTCTGAAAACATTCAACAGATGTAAAAGCTGTTCTTTACAAATATATAGGTACTGTTCCATAAATTAAACATTAATGCATAGACAACCAATTACTGTCTGCAACCCTGCTGCTTTAGACCATGAATGAAAATTATGGAGAAAAAGGAGACCTCCAAGGAGAAGAATCAGGTATCTGCAGAAAGCAATTACCTGTCAGTAAATGATATCTGTCCCTTTGAATTCATATAAATCCCACTGTGTGTCACAGCAGGAGCATGGCAGACAGCTGTCCTCCCAAAGAAAGGAAGATTGTATTTTAACTGATTTGAGTCATCTGAGAATAGCTTGAGCTACTGCATTCTCTCTGCACTTATAGTGAGTATAATTGGCATGGTCTACTGTAAACAACATATATCTCCCTTTGTTGTAGACTAATGGTTGTATCATAGGCTAACAGAGGAAGGTGACTGAACCAGTTGACAGTGGCTCAGAAAAGGATATTTGAACTTATGCCTTTCTGGGAGATGGCAAAACTGTGCTTAAGTACTTTAGGAGAGTTTGAAGAAAATCTGTTGAGCTTTGTTTCATAGGGTTCCCAGGAACTGAACATTATCATTGTCCTTATCTGGTCCAGAAAAGCAAAGGAATGCAACACTAATGATTTGCATTTAAGAAACATTAATGACATAAAGCTTTCAGCATCAAGATACAGAGTACTTGCTAAAACACCATAAAGTAAGAAGAGACTTAAGTGATCTGGGTATTTAACACACACTCTCCAGCAATTTTCTATCACCATAGCAAATTCATTATTGGATCTCAGCATATATACAACCTCTACATTGATAAAGCAGTTACTGCCTGCAAAATACATACTGGAGAGCAAAGGGTAAACTTCCCTGTTCACAGTTAAAAGCACTACCTTAATCTTTTATCTAGGCCTGCTTTTCAGTGGCACTTGATACAGGAGCTGAACGAAACACTTCCTTGAATACATAAAGCCAGAGATTGAGTTACACCTGAGTGAAGATCTATGCCACTAGTAAGACAAAAGCTTCTATATTACCTGGCACATGCCTGCTAAATTATTGAAGTGTCTCTCCCAACAGAATATATTCACTGGATAATTAGTCAACAGAAGGAAACGGTCTCTTTTTACAAAGCTAATGCTGACAGTTATTGTATCTTTTATGCACTGTAACAAAGTACTTGCAGAAGGGATGAAACACAAACATTTTGAATTACTCTGTCAATGCAAAAGCACACGGTCCCCTCTGTGATATTGCCTCGGTCTGGTATTACCTTACAAGCAAGTCCTAAACAGTGTGAATTCCTTGTATTTAATGAAGCACCATTCCCACTTCAGAAGCAGGTAAATGGTACAAATAAATGAAGGTTTGCTTTGCATGTGAGGAATAAGCTGTTTGTGAGCTTGTCTCCAGCCCTGTGCTGTGCTCGCCTCTGCTGCTGGTGCTGTGTCAAGTGGGACCTGCCCAGGGGCAGTGCAGGCAGATCGCTGCCGCTTTCAATTCATCACGCTTGTAGCTGTGATATCCCAGGGTGCCAGTCCAGCGGCTGGATTCTCACGAGCTTGTTTCCTGCTGCAGATTCTTGGGAACACAGGCTGCTCCATGTATACATAGAACACAGTGCACAATGCAACTACTAGCATCTGCCTGCTGAAACCATCCCAGCCAGCCAGCTGATTTTGCTTCGTTTATTCTGACCTGGCAAAGGAAGAACAGTAGCAGTTTCCACACTTACAATAGCTGTCCTACAGCTGAGAGCAGTAGGGTGCTCTCTGTGCTGCCCACACATAAACCTAAGCTTACCAAGAAATAAGAACTAGACGGCTTTCAGCAGTTTGAACATGAGCTGTAGGGTAAAATTCACAGTCCTACCAACTCCAATTCACAGCCTGAGGTGTGCAAAGATGACATTTCACAGTGGAGATGTTACTGGGTATTTTCTTTTAAACTACACCTGTCACCTGACACTAAGGGAATAGAAGTTCTTTTAGGGATCCCTGACAGAATGATGACAGCACTAAACTGTTGTTAGTTAAAGCTTTACTTTCTTAATAGGATGATTTGTATAGCATGGAATTTATACTTAAAATGGCACAGGATTTCTACAGGTACAATCAATATAGTACAATCTATAAGTAGCATAATACAGAATTTATAATACAACTTATAATTTCTTACCACCTGGACCCTCTGCAGATCTGAGTTGGATATTAATACATGGTTTGCTGTATCAATGTAACAATAACAACCTAGACTCAAAAGTCATATAAGGAATTTGAGTCACTCACTCAGTCCTTGGAGGAAAAAGACAACAGTTGAGGTTTTCCTAGCCACAGATGGTCATGGGGCTCACTGCCCAGCAGCAGTTTGGGTCCAAGTTCCCCACTTAAGGCTTCTAACTCCTTGATTTTATAGAAAGTGCTCTGTGTGGTTATGTTTCCCTGTTCTGTGACAGTCATCCACAGCACCGGGCTGGCCCCATCAGGAAGAGAGTTATCAGCCTGGTACCCAGGAATCTTGAGACCAGTAGGGAGTGGAAGAAGAAATCTGTTTGGTTTGTCTATGTGGTTCACAGGATCTTCAGGGTCTGATAATGAGGGAAAGGGAATGAACACCTGACCCACTCGGTCACACAGAATGGCTGCTTGTCTTATAAAACGGTGTTAGTTATGCTAACCACATTCCCAGGGGCTGGAGGCAGGGGGTACAGGTCACATACACCCCAGGGACAAAATAGCTACATGGGGTCAAATCTTACAATTCAAGACTAGTTCTCCCTTTCATTATCTTCTGTGTTTCCCAGCTTTGAAAATAAGGAAAACAATGTAAGTGCCCTTATTTTTAAGTAGCTTACCACTGAGCTGATCTGTTTGGGCCTTAGTGAAGTATTTTTATTGGCTTTTTTCTTTTTTGTTTTCTTTCAAGAAATCCAGTTTAGGGAAAAAAAAGATCAGTTGCTTACCATTTTAAACCTACTCTCCCACAACAGCAGTTATGAAAACTAGTTGAAGTTAATAAGATATACTTAGACAGGGAAGTTAATTAGAACCCTAGTAGTCAGTTGTCCAGCTCATACACTAACTCACTCAGCTCCACCTTCACCTAGATCTAAACTCCTTAAATGTCTGCTCCCCAAACATGCTATAAACACCTAATACTACCTAGGTCCTCAAAACTCAGGCAGCCATACAGATGTCTACCTGAGGAGCTAAAAGAGCACCTCAGTGTTTGCTCTGCAAAGGTCTTGGTTTACACTTATGGAGAGATATCATGTACACTCCTGTAAAACTCAAAAAGTATTTCCACCTTCTTGTGTGTATCTTCACCCACTCTCTAAGTATTTTGGGATAGGCTGATATGACAACTGTACCTTGTATTACAGCAGACATACAGTAGCTCTGCCGTGCACTGCTAGCTCCACAGAGAAAGAACAAGGAAGCTGCCAAGTCGGCGCTGCAGGGGAAGCTTTCGTTACGAAGCCGCCAATGCTGCCATCTGCTGGAACGTCAGATTCACTGCAACAGCTTTAAATTGCTCAGCTGAGCGTTTTGTGCACTCTCTAATTGCTAGTGTAAAAAATTTTATTAAGGAATTTGTTTTATTTTGAATTTGTTCCATTCGTTATTTTGTGTTGCAGCACTAGAGGGTGATTCTCACCTGCCTGGCAAGCTGAACCACCTAAGGGAAATTGCATTCACAGTGAATCTCCACCAAAACTATTGAAAGAAGGTAGGTTAAGTCCTATCCCAGACTGCAAATGACATTTAGCTAGTGAATCTGGAGATGTAAAAAACGTAACAGCATAAACCTTAAGATTTCATTTTGCTCAGGTTCATCTCTACAAACAGCAACAGCAGAAAAGCAAACAGAAAAGAAGTGGCTTCTATCATACTGATAGACAGATAGCATTGACTGTTTTGAGACTGGTTAGACAAAATTCCTTGTCATGGAGAGTTGCCCAAACACCTCATGTGCAAACAACACAATTACAATTAAATTGAACCAAGCCTAAGCAATCGTTTTACTGAGTTTTCCCATATACATTTAACCTCATGTCTATCCCAAATCCATGCTTCTCTGAAGAATGACCCAAACTAACCCATTTTCCTAGCTTAGGAGCTAGGCTGGAGTACTCAACCAATTCACTTACTGCATTCCATCTAACAGATGGTACATTAAAGTACTCTGCCTGACTGCTTGCCCTTGTGCAGACATGTCCTGCTTTCATTTGTGAAAGGCTTGAGCAGAAAAACTTTGTCAATTGCTTGTTCTCTGAAATACACCTTATTAAGCCAACATGCAATGCAAGACCACTGACGTGAGGTTACCAGAAGGAAGGTTAGGACAGCTTATCTGAAAATATTTATCAAATATCCCCATTTTGGAGAACTTAACTGAGTTGCTCTTCTGCCAAAGATTATTTTGATGCAATAAAACACAAACATTGACAGCAAACTTTCAAAGAAATGAATGAAAATGAGTTATTTCATAAATCTAGCATTCCTGTGGTTAGCTTTCTGTCCAAGTGTTAGAATCTTTCACTCTACTTCACTCATGCCTTTTGGACAGGTATCTGCCATAGATTAGCAAGTTGATATGCTTCCAGAACGTGTGCAAACAGTTGTGGGTGAATAAGCTCTCACTAGATGTTTGATGCTTGAAGGGAGACAGCTGTGTGTACTTTACAAGAGAACCTCACAATAACTCCAGGGAGGAGTAACTTGCCAATGCATTCTCTTAACTTGGGTGACAGAAAACAAACTCCCAACTGAGTATGCCTAATGTGCAGAGCAACTTAATGGAAAATAAGCCCTTCAATAATTAGTCTGAACAATTAATGTGATGACTAAATAATTCTGAAACTGACAGGTAAAAAGAAATTGAATCCAACAGGAGAATTCAGAACAGTATTCAACATAGTAACAGAACACTATTACCAAACAAGAGACTTAGCAGTGCTGGCTTCCTAATGAAAACATATTTTGGCCAAACTTAGTATCCAGAGGCAAAGGACAAGTAGCTGCTTTTAGAAGTAAGGCACAGCACTTTGCTCATGTTATTATAATAGAGCTTCTGAATATAAAAAAGAAATTTAGTAAAAATTTTATTTGAAATGTAGCATGAGTCCATAACCATAAGTGTTACACAATACAGTTTTCCAGAGAATTTGTACAGTATGACAGGTATCTCTACACATGCACCTCCCCACTTTTATTTAGTCATTATCAAACAATAGTTTATTCACTTCTAAAAAGAAAACTTTGGCATGTATACAACCAGCTAGTTAAAAGTAAACAGTGGTAGATTCAAGTCAGAAAGAGACCCACTTCTTTTGTTTCACAGCATTTTTGATCAGGATGAAACTCACCAGCACTATTTTCTAGTTAATACAAAAATGGGTACTTTTTTCAGTCCAGAAACCCCTGTTAAGGGACAAAAACATGTTAAAAGTTGGTTCTTTTTACATCTCTTTCTTAACTCTATAAGTTGTCAGTTTTAAAGCAGTTTAGGCCATGAGTATTTCGCGTACATTGGTTTGGTCACGAACAAAACCAAACCCTTTAATGGTTTGCTCATATTACTACACTTGGCACAACTGACAGTTTCCCCTCTGAACTACAATAAGTATGATTGTTAATTGGCTCTAAAGTAGTCATGCCCATTGCTGGAGGATAAAAAGAAACTAAAATCAAATTTGCACTGTACCCATCTTCTGTCTTGAGTTTCTGTCACTGCTGTTGGCCACTTACCTACCTATCAAATTCAGCCAACAAATGAGGGAAAACAACTTACAAGGCATTTCTTCGTGGCAAACAGCAGACAGTATTTCCATTTTAGAAACCAGAAAGCAATGAAAGAACCCCTGAATAACAAGTAGTAACAAGTCTCATTTGAGAAGAATTACTTGCAATTCTTCAAGTACTTAACAAAAAATACAGTATTTATACAACTTCTCCAGAAAATATAGTTAACCTATTTTAATGTTGTACTAATAAAATAAACCCATGGACACAAATGGTTGCACTTCTAAGCAGGAATGTCTAGCCCAGATGTAGATTTTGCTGCAATTTGATTAGTGCTGTGGAACAGACAAGGGTTAAGTCATGTGCAGATGAGCCTCTCTTTCTTAGACACATTGGAACATCTAATCCCCCAAGTTGGAATACACTGAATGTCGTTTTTACAGTTCCTGCTAAATGTTCGCGATTCCAAGTTGACTGAACCATGGTGCAACAGGGCACAAATGGCAGAAGAGCAGTGGAGTAGAGGCAGGAATGGCAGAAAAACAGTAGAGTAACACAAGTCAGACTTACACTCACTACTTCTTGTTCCTGGGCTTTAACTCCTCTGCTGCATTTCGCAGAAAAATGTAGTTTTTCTTTTGTGGATTATAAAATTCATGACCCTAAAAAGAAAAATAATCTGTATTTACTCTCTTCAAAGAAGAAATATCAGCATTACCTAAACATTTAAGAATATGAATAATCCAGTAGTTTGGTTCAAGAAGTTTCAATCTTCAAGTCTTTAAGAACAGATATTGGACAACACTGATGGATTGGACAAGTAATTAAAAGAACTGTGCATCTGAAGTAAAATTGAAGGGACCTTTAGCCATTTTTAATACATAAAAGAACTTTTCATAGAAAAATAACCACATACCTCTAAAATCTACTGTACAGATGCAGCATAGGAGCTCAACAGGATTTTTTTAGCCTTTTTTTTTCCACTTTAGATTTTCTATCTTTTAAATGAAATAAGGTCACATCTTTTCAAAGTGAATCCCAAGTTCTACAAACAACTCCAAAGATATCTCTGTTCCCTAACTGCAGATGCAAATACACTATTTTGCCTACTGACATTATTTACATGCACATGACTGAATCAATATGCAAGTATTCATATCAGGGAGAGTAAACATTAATAAAGCTATTAAAGTCCAACACACAACTTGAAAACTACCAACTCCACTTGACAGACAGTTCTAGAGAGGAAATTTAGGATCAAATTGTTTACAAATCCAATGGATACCTTGATGCATATCTACCACTGCATTCTACCCAAGCATTTAGAACTGAAGAATTAATCTGCCCAAGCATCTAATAAAAGTTATTTTACTTCAGGCAGCATCCAGATGAATAGACACAATGCAGTACATTAACATTTTGCTCTCCTTGTGGCATGCAATCAAGTTTCTCTGTATGATTCCTGCATTCATTTCAGTCAAAAACACAAGGAATATTACCCACCAATTCAAAAGCATTCAAAATCAGTCACATGTCAACTTTGCTACTTTAGCCTCTTCTTAAACTATTAGGAAATACTGATTCTCCATGTATTATGGTTTGTTGTGATTCTGCTGCAGCTATATAATTATTGTATATTGGTAGCACATCATAAGTGCTACCAACAAGCTGCACTGAATGGTACTGGAAACTTAGACTATGGCATTCAAACACAGGTTTAAGTGTTTATAAGCACAGTCACAGCTTTTTTTAAAGTTGATCTGCAGAAGAGACAGAGGTGTACTTCTCAAAGAGATGTGTGGGAACCTGTTAGGCTGCCACACTGCCCCATGACACCCCCCACAGAAGAATGTGTGTGTGCAATCATAATAAGTCATGACATTCACATTTTGCTCATCCACATTTGCAAAAATAGCATCATCTAACCACCTTATCCCACTGAACCTAAAACCCAAAGAATGCACTGCTTCAGTTCATCAGATGTCTAAACCAACCTTAGCTCTCTTGCATGCCTGTGAAATTAGAAAGACTCAGCTACTATTTACTAAGAACAGTGACAGCCTCACGTAACAGACAGTCTTGGTTGTCAAGTGCAGGTGTAAGTCTAAGCCTTTCTTACCTTTGACCAGTCATAACTGGAAGCATATGCAAATATATTGCCATTATGGTTGAAACAACAGGCAGATATTGGCTGGTCAAGTTGTTCTGATGTTTTTAGCTTTGTTCGCGCATCCTTATCCCAGAAGCTGAATCTACCATCAGATCCTACTGTTGCAAGAGTCCCATGGACAGGGTGAAATGCTATCCCATTTACCTGCAGAATCATAAATACACTAGGTAAACCACCAGACACATGCTGAATCCTGAGAGAATAAATATACAGGAAAGATTTTTGTCAAGTAAATATAATTCTTAATTTACTTTTTTTTTTTTAAATGTTTTCAGCTATGTCCACTGGGGAAAAAAACCAAAACACTGAAGCAACAAGGAGAGCATCATTTTTTTGTAGTACCTAAAAATTCAGTGCATAATCTCATTACACAAATACATTAAGCATTTCTTCAATCACCAAAATTAATAAGTGTCATTTCCAAGATGATTCAATGAATGGTTGATCTGCTGCTTGTTATAAAGGAAGTACAAAACCTTGTCTTTCCTCTTAGTGCTCTTTAAGCACACGTCCAAGATAACTGTGGACAAGACAAAAGGTCAAGGGGCTTTTCATAGCTCATTTTACAGCAAGAAATGTTTTCTGCCCTGTACAAATCATAGAATGTTAGGGGTTGGAAGGGACCTAGAAAGATCATCAAGCCCAATCCCCCTGCCAAAGCAGGACACCTTAGATAAGGTCACACAGGAATGATCTAGTGGTACCTGCTGAATACTTACAGCATAGATATCCTGAGGTGCTGATGTGTTTGTTCCATTGGAGCGATGACATTTAAAAGTGAAATTATCTTTGGCACTGAGGAGATCAAGAAAAAAACAAGCAAAAATTAAGTCTTCTTCCTTTCCTCACTGTAAACTAAGCAATGAAGGATGCTTTGGATAACACTTACGGATTTGGGGGATTGATATAATGAATGGCTACTCTTCCTTCAATACTTCCAAGGGCAAATCCAGTAGGCTTGTTGACTTTGTCTTTAAAAATAGCAACACAGCGATGCTGAAGTTGAGACAGATAGAGAGGAGTTTAGACAGAGGCCTGAGGCTCAGCTTTTCTGAATGCTCTCTGTTTTCCACAAGGACAAAAAAATACCACATACAACAATGCAAAATAAAGCAAAACCACAACCAAGGTCAAGAGATTGGTAAAATTCTGTTGAGAATTTCCCCCACAGTATTTACATTTCTAAAACTCTGGACACGTGCCACACCAAGATAAAGTACTTTGGTCTTGAAACACTCTCTGCTTTTACCAAAAAAATGGCATGCCCAGAATTTTACCTGTCTGCATAAATGCTCTTGTAATAAATATAATCTTTTACCTGGTGCTTAAGAGGAGATTCTATTCTTCTGAATTCAGAAGGTTGATTCTCTAACTGATAAACTATCAGACCCCTTTCTGCAGTGGCCACAGCAGCCATAGGATGAACCTGGAAAAGGTTGTAAAATAGGTTGGAAGAGAGATACTTGTGTTAATAGCACAACAGAGAATTCTATTTATTATTTTGTTAAAGGAATTAAGGCTACATTCTAGGGGGAAGAGAGGGAGGGAAAGAAGAGGAAGAATGAAGTACATTTGTATCTTCAAATAAAACTTATCAGTTCTTCCCTGCCACTCAGAAATTAAACATACCAAAAATTTTCCAATTACTAGCTGACCCTTCCCATGTGAATCACAACAGTGCTAATGCAAATTCACCCAAAAATGAAGGTGGGTCAGTCCTAGTGCTGACTTGTTTTTGTGATGTTAGAAGGACACTAAGTGTGTTACATATGATGCCAATACCCATTTGCCAGAGCCTGATCAAGAAAATCAATTTATGTTTAACTGCTAAAAATCACACAGAGATCAAATACTATTCTTTGATTCTCTACTAACAGTATTTATTGTTAATCTACAGAAGCCTCAAAGACTGCCAGTTTATTCATACTCCCAAACATCCAGCTGACACTTGTTTATCATATATCATGGCTTACCACATCTGCACAGTAACACCTCTCGGGGAGCTGCAGTGTCATCATGGGTGTTGGTGAGCGGGTATCCCAGAACTGATGGAAACAGAAAAATGAACAAACTTATGCCTGGAATTGAGGCTACACCATTTAAATTACTTTACTAAAGAGAATGCAGTTGGTACCAAGTTGTTTCTGGTTTGTTTATAATCAGAATACTGCAAATCTCTGTGAAATGAGGCTATTTCATTCATCTGGTTTTTACTTTAGTGTTTAATAAATTTTTTTCATTTCACAAAAACATTTTCACATCCAGATCACTAGCATGCTTTGTGTCCATTTATTCAGGTAAAAATCATACCTTCAAAGTTTTATCCCAGCTTCCTGTCATCACACAGCTGTAATTTGGTGCTTTAATCCAATGGATAGTCTTCACGGGAGCATCATGCTAAAGAAAAAAAAAAGACAAACACACATACATTTACTAAGGTAACAGTCCACATTTCTTGTTTATGCCCCTCCTATTTTCTGTATGTATTTACACTTTTTATCCATTCAGGAAAAGTGATCCATTATTTCAGTCACAGCAGTTAGGATATCCAGTATTGTTCAGTGCTGTAAAATCACCCACCTAAGAAAAAAGCAGCTCCTGGCACAAAAAGCTACAATCAAGTCACCCTATATAGGAAGATGGTCACAGGAGTAAGAAAAATTATGAACAGCAGGAATTTATTTATTTATAAAGGATATCATCTATCATGCTAAAAATCAGCACTTTAATATAGTACATTATTTATTACAAACTAATATAAAACCCCAGCTTCTTCTGCAAAAGCTAGAGAAGAAAGGCCTTTGTTAATTCTACCAACCACATCTTAAAACCAAAGCTGAGAATCAGAATTCTATCACCTCAAATAAGATAAAAGAAGCAATCATTAAAAGCTCTAACTTTTCTTAAATTTTACAACTGGTAACTCATTTCAGTCACCATAGCTACATATTATACATACAGACATTCACTTCTGAATTGAGAATGTAAATTATAATCCCTCTTGCTGCTGCAGCACAAAGTTGCTATTTGTGAAAGTGAATTCACTGGTTTCTTAATTCCCCCCCATAATGCAGAAGGGTGACTTAGTGAGATCACAGCAACAACAAAAAGAACTCTCTCAAGTAGAATAGAGGAAACAGTTGCACAAATTATTCACTTTGATTGCAGGCCTCCCTATTCATGTGCACTTCATTACCTCAAAAATACAAAAAGCTCTCTACAACCTCTTCTCCACATAGCAGTATCTAGTTTAGAAGCACTAAATGTTAGCTTAATTTGCTAATAAAGGTAGCTTTTAGTAATAACAGAAAAGGAAAAGAAAAAGACACCTAATAGCCTGGGGCTTGCTTGCTTACTTGTGCAATCTGAATAGCTTGATTACTGTTGAGATCCCACATTTTGGCAGTTTTATCACAGGAAGCAGTAAATACTTTACTCCCATCCTAAAAAAACAACAAAAATAAAGCCAAAAGATTAAACAGCTCTATCATCCAGTCTTTTAGAAAACTGTCAAGTCTCATCCTCTTCTAGTAACAGCATAACATTAATGTAATATATACAGAGATTGCAAGGCAAAGAAGAAACCTAAAAATGGAAATTTATTGACAACTGTATGTTGTAAAAGAGAAAACTGTGCTAGCTATTATCTAGTTTTAAACACGGTTTCACTTGTAAACTCACTTTTACTCTTCTTATGCCCATGATGATCCTTACCAGTCTCTTCCAACTTGAAGTAGTCTATGATTCACTGTTAGTCTATGCAATTAGGGCATGCTTGGCACATACTGACACTAACATAAGTCCATACAATACTCATGGGCTGCACCTACATGTGACACTCATGTCTGCTTGACCATATGCCAGCTTACTTAGGGTTTTGCTAAAAAGTGTTTATTTCTTTTTCAACAGGAACATACATCACTCCAGCAGCCATCTAGCACGGGCCCTGTGTGCATCTGCTGAGCCTTTGGAATTGTCTGTCCATTATCTTGAACCTCCCAGCAGCGAACCTGTAACCAGAGAAGTGTATAATTAAAAGACTTATCTTCTTGAAGACCCCAGCTCTAGTATATCCAACAAAAAGCATGACTATAAACAAGCTTTTTTTGAGAACTAGTGAAATCTTATTTTCTCCAATTATGTTCCTTTTATCTCTAGAGCCACAACTCAATCCCATGACTTCATCCCACCTCAAAAGTACCTTACGTAACACCTCCTGCTGCTCTCCTGGAGAACCTTTAACTGTCAGCTAAGAAGAAACCAACAAACTAAACAGAACAGTTAAAAAATGCACTCATGTTTGTCTTCCCCTCCTGTTTGCTCAGTTGAGATCTTGCCCTTCAACCCAAACAAAATTCAATAAGCTTATAGGAACTTAATCTTTTTGAGACTACCCTGTCAAACAGCATGAGTTCCCACTGCATTCATGGTTCTTTTACTGGACAAAGCATTACTGTGTTAGCCCAATCGTGAAAGAAAATTAAGCTAAAACCCAAACAAGTTGGAATAAGAAAAATCTATTGCATATTCCAAGGTGAAGTTTAAAACACACAGGCAGAGGAATGACTTACCTAAAGATCACAACTAAACTTCTCTCTGGTGAAGCAGCTCAGCTATATTAAACTTGGCACCAGAGCCAAATTCTGCAGTTCTAAAATAACGATTTTTCAGGTGCCCTGGCACAAGTTTTCAAGATCATAGTTTGCAGATTTAGGCACCTATGACCCCAGCTTATTCACCTGTAGGACTGACTGTGAGTACTTACATCATTTGCCCATGATCCTGCAATGAGGAAATTACCCGGCAGTGTTGGTGGACTAAACGCTAAGCAAGATATGCTGTCATCAGGTGGGGACGTTACCTCAATATCCTTAA
Organism: Galbula dea; assembly: GCA_013399015.1. Classification (NCBI taxonomy): domain Eukaryota; kingdom Metazoa; phylum Chordata; class Aves; order Piciformes; family Galbulidae; genus Galbula; species Galbula dea. The sequence continues at coordinate 4,641,459 of VWZX01001688.1, read as the reverse complement.
AAATCAGAAGACAAAACAAAATTAGCCACATGTGACAACTGTGCACTGAAATTCTATTACTTCTATAGGATGAATTAATCAGTACAACTATAACACGTTCAACCACAGAAGGACAGTGGTTCCCATAGGGACTAATGTACATACCTTCATTGGATTATGGTTATCTGCAGCTGTACTGCCAAACATGCTGGTACCTCCAGTACCAAACCCTGATGTTGATCCAAACAGACTCATCCTCTTCCGCCTCCTGCACACAAGGAAAAGGCCTACTGAGACCTGCAAGGCCCTCAAGCATCCCAAAGCACACATCAAACTAACAACCCTCACCCGGCCTAGAAGGGGCCCAAAGATACAAAAATACACAATTTTTTAAAAATCACATTTTCCGTTGTTATTGGATCCCTTTAGTCTCCTGGTTGGCCAACCTTCCACCGCTGTCGGGAATACATCTCTAATCGTCACCTAGCAACCCTCAACTGTCCTCGTCACCGCTGGGCTGCAGGAGCCAGAGCGCCCCAGGGACGTCCGTGCTCTGCACAGTCCCTTCTTCCCCCCCACTGCTCCCTCTCCCCTGCGAGGTACTCCCGCTCCGGCACATGCCCTAGCTAGCCCCATCCCCATGTCCCTGCCTGCAGTCGGCCCCGCAAGGCAGCCAGAACAACCAGAAAGCGAGGACGTGCCGTCTTCCTGGGGTCCCGCTTCCCTGACAGTAGAACCGCGAGGAGAGGCCGTTAGGGGAGATCCGTCGGAGCGGGGCTAAGCAAAGCCGCAGACAAGGCGGAACGAGACAGTCCGAGAGCAGAGAGTGAACCCCAGCGCCAAGCCACGCTCACCTGTATGAAAAGCCCGCTCCGGCCCACTACCTCCAGCGACACGACCCACCACCTAACACAACGACAGCACGGTACAGGCCGCGTCCATATGCGCAGGCTCCACGGCCGGCGACGCGGTGGCGGCGCCTGCGCCCTGACCAGGAGGGTCGGGGTGGGGCTGGTAGGCCCCGGAAGAGGTACATGTGAGGATAAGCGCAGGGAATGGGTTGGAGGGGGAGGGTGGTGTTGGGTTTTAGTTGAGGTGGTCTTCGCGTGTCTCCTTGCCAGAAAGAGCCTAACCTGATGGGGTTGTGCTCGCGGCTGCTGAGTTCCCCTCGGCCCTCCGGGCACCTCCGCGGCGCTGCCGTTAAGGGAAGAAAAAGAATGAGTTAGGTTTTCTTTCCCCGCGTTGTGAGAGGCTGGCTCAGCTGAGCAGTGACGTTTATAGTGCTGCGATGGATTTTGCGAAGAGGGTGTTTGACGTCGGGGATCAAAATGTATTCGGCTTCTCTCGGGTGTTACAGTGGCATTAAACAAAGCTACTGCAGCATGGGGAAGCTTCACTTGTTTAACTTCAAATAGTGTTAGCTTTCGGTAGAATACTGCCCCAGTAGTACTTCCCACAGTTTCGGGTACTCACTCGTTTATGCCAATAAAGCCTCTCTTCAGGCCAGGCATGGCGAGGTTCCTGAACCGTACGTGGGCTGGTTGTGTTAATCGGATGCTCCCGCGGTAAGGACTCTACCCCCTGCCACTGCATCTGCTGAGAGAGTGACCTGGTGTCTGCTCTCGATCTAGATTGTGTGCCTGGACACTCTCATAGGTAGTAACATTACTGTGCAGTACAGAAAAAGGAATTTTAATTAAATTTGAATTTAATACTGGTGGAGCTGTAGTAGAAAAACCCCAACTGGGTAAGTCTATCGAAAACATTATCTGTAAGATCCATGCTGATGATCAATTTTGGAAGTATTTTCTTCACAATCTGGTTTCCTCACATAAAATTTATTGTACACTTCAATCACCACAGTTTCCTGCTCCTTGGTACTGTTTTAGAGCCAACTAAATAAAATGAACAAAGGATTCTCTTATGGTGTGCATCATTAACAGGATTGTTTATTAAATTCTTAATAACATCTGCTTGTTCACCGAAGACATAGTAATTTGGTTGCTGGAACAATTATAGTTATTTGAGATATGCAGTAATGGAGAATTATCTCTGACTTTCTGGTCTGAATTTCCAGCAAACACAAAATGCCACAATACTGTACTTATAAACAATTTCCAAAAGGAGGCATGTGCAATAAACTGTTAACAAAGTCTTTTTTCAAAAATAAAAAAGGTTAGTGCAGTATCATCTTGTGCTTTAAGACAAGACAAAACAATTCCTTGATACATTTTTGAACTTAAACATTTTCTGGCCAGAGAGAACCTATCTCGTTATCATTTTATATATGTAGCATTGCCCTTGGCATTGTTATGGTGCAGAAGCCACAGAATAGTATCAACAGTATGCTGTAAAATAATTGTAATTTCTCTTAGGCTTTGAAAGAGGAAAAAGAGAGAATGATCATCTACATACAATGATAAAGAAACCTAACGAGAAACTGATGCAGCATACTCCTCTGTATGCATTTTCTCTAAGAGCAGTCAACAAAGTAAGTCAGTAGCAGGAAAAACATTGCAGTTTTAACCAAGTATTCATAGCCATCCACCAAAGTGCAGTTTGTTTGGTAAATAGACTCTGGAAAGGTAATTTGGTGAAAGAGAAGTTAAAGCTTGAATTTCAGCCTTCAGTTTGGATGCTGCCATAATTTCCAGCTGAAAACAAAACAAATTAACGTGTGATGCTGTAACAGCCTGATCCAGGTTCAGGTAATTATTTACATAACAGTTACACTTTTTGGACATGCATGTGTGGAACTGTTAAATTAGTGTTATTGGAAACAGTGCTGCAAAATCAGTTGGTGAGCTGAGATTGATTTTATTGTGTGATTCCTCTGTTCTCTAGTCTGTACCTCACAGTAACCCAAACAGTGTATGAGATGAGTATAAACAGGAAGGAAAGAGGACACAACATCTTTTCTTACTATCTTTTTCAGACAAAATATGCCTGAATTGAGATACATGCTCTAAAGCTACAGGGTAGATTAGGGGTCCAGCACTAAGTTAGCTGTAAGCATTGCCTTACTTGTGAAGACATAATGTATTCTGTAAGATTTAAGAGAGCAGTAAAATCCTATGTGAACGTCAGGTAACTAATAACAGGAAAGCTTCAAAGGCTGCCAGTTCTGGCCTGTGAGCCACAGAGTCCCACACTCAGAGGGCATGAGCCTTCTCAATCTTTCCTTCTTTTAGGGCTGCAAACCCTTACTAGTTCTGCTGTACTAAGACTTTGTCGTCATAAAGAGGAATGGGATTGCAGACAATAGGATTTGTCCTGTGGGGAGTAAGAAGTAGGAAACTATAGGTTTATACATACTTCTTTTTTCCACATTGGCTGACAAGCAATGTAAGGTCTCTTCTGTATACTTGCTAACTTCTTTTGATCTTGCTTTGTAAATGGAATCAGGACATTTTTGGGTATATTTAATCTAAAAAGCAAATAAAGTTACATTTTCTCATATACTTAAAAATATTTCTTCCAACTTACATCTTTATATTAAGCCAAAATGATATATGAAAATAATAATGGCTTTAAATGTCAGTTGTCTTTTTGTGCATTCAGTCAGACTGCACTTCGTGTCTATGCAACAGAAAAAATACTTGTGGTTCTTTTGGGGAAATAACTAACCTCTCAAGATCAGATGGAAGGAGACCAAGCCACTTTATAGATGGAACAGTGAGATGATGGGCCTCAAAAGACATTGACTGAAATAAGAAAGGTCAGCTTTAACGTTCAGTGACTTTTAGTTAGAATTATTTGAGATACTTGCCTCCTGACGTCATGGTCAGATTTTATTACAAAGGTAATTAGGCATTTTAACTATCAGAATAGGAAAGGAGAACAGTGCAACTGAAGGTTATCATATCTCCTAGCTGGAAAACTCCCCTGGCTCCCAACGATTTGTGACTCCTACTTTCTGAGCCAGAAGTAGTGGTGGTGTAATACTTGATTTTGTCAGGTTGCTTTTAGAATCTATGAAAACACTAATACGTGTATCTATAAGCAAATTCTCAGCCCTAAACAAAGTCTTTACCAACACCATGTGATTTTGTGGAGAATCACCCATCTTACAAGTTATGTCCTCCTCCCAAGGTCCCTCCAGCCTTCATTTCTCTTCGAAGGCAGAAGCCTTTCTATTTGGACTGCCTAAAAACTGTCTGTGCAGCAGAGAAAAAAGGTGAAATACAGTTAAATGGAACTCCTGCCATTGTTAGCCAGTTTCTTTTTGCTGCAGAAAGAAACCATTTCTGCAGACACACAAGGCCTGAAAACTCTGTGTTGAAACAAAATGATGAAAGGCAGTAACCATTCTAGCAAAGGCAGTACCATTTCAGATATTCCAACTTCAAGGCTGGGCTACAAAACAATGTCTCCGAAGTAGAAAAATTATACTCACCACAGATCCATACTTGTAGATGCACATTATTTCTACACCTAGTTTGCAGAATACCAAATGTCAAGTGTCTGATTATCTGCATGCTGGGCATATTTAAGAAGACTGTGTTAAGAATTCAATTTTATGGCATAACAGTTATGGCTTTATGATTAGTGAGGTTCATTATGGTTTACAATTGGTTTTAGAGTATGTCAAAATAATCAGAATTTGAGCATAATATGTCTCCTTTATATAGTTTAATGTTTCATGTTGTCAATTCAAAACCAGACATAATCAGCTCTTTTGCACATTGTCCAACATATCATGAAATGTGTCTTTCTTTATCCTGCGTAATCTGTATCTTGTAATACTATTGCTTTGAGCAGCTGCATCTCATTTTGCAGTAAATCTCCCTAATTTCAGGTGGGACCAATGCAGGTGCATAAGAGATTTTCTACATTTCTGTATGTGAATTCAGATTGTGAATTTAAACTAAGGCATATACTCTCAGAAACACACAATCCCTCATGAAATGAGGGAAATTTCAGACCTGCCACTGCCACTGTTGTAACAGAGTAGCACATCTGGCATGTGATGGACTTGTTTTAGGACTTTAGGTTTTTAGCTTTCACTACTCTAAACTTTATTTTCATGAGTGCTGGATTATTAATATAAATGTACGTGAACGGCTTTAAAAGCAGTAAAAACCTCACTTTGCTCAAACTTACTATTTTCTTCAGGCCTGTCTGGTCTAAGAATCATAATGCAGTTAACAATTTTGCTTTATATCAAACTGAGAAACATTTACAAAAGTTCCTATTATTTTTCCTTTTATTTTACAAAAGGAATAGGGTAGCTAACAGCTGGAATTCTTGATAGAGCAACATATCCAGTGTTTTTTCACTCTGTAAAGATAGAGCTAGAACCTCCTGAGACTTTTTGAAGTGGTCAAATGCCTAACTCCCATTAACATCAGTGGAATCACACAATGGATCACAAAACTCCATTACCCTAATTCTCATTTTTAGGCATGCAGGTACTTTAAAAATCTAGCTCTATTCTGAGCTATGAATTCTGATTTTTTTTCCTTTTTTAGGTACAAAGTAAGATTCTTATTACCTCTATGAACAACAAATCATCATAGACAATAAGAGTATATTCAATGGGAATGTAAAGCCACTACTGAAGTTTCAGTTAAACTTCCACATTCCTAGATATATTCTGCATAAATCAGGAACTTTCTGATTGTGTTGGAACTCTGCTCTTAAGTACCTGCCCATAAAAGTGAGAAAAGACATTCTGAATAAGTGTTGCTTTCCTTCTATGTCATTGAATCTCTATAGATTTACCATGTGGATCTGCATCCATAAGGGTAAAAATAGGAATTTTAAAAGAATCCCACAGCTTTCTGACAAAAAGTCGCGTATTAAGGTCTGGTACGCCTCTTCCCTAGGGAAATAAAGCAAAAGCAGACAGTTTGCAATTAATTAAACCAGCATCTGGCTACATATATGTTTACATTTGCCATTTAAAAGCAAGCAAACAAACAAAATGCTGGCAGCAATATTTGTCCAGCAGCTATTTTGCAGGGAAATTTCTATGTTCCTATTTTGGCTCTGTGAGGAGGGAACGGGCTGGGAAACAGCATGGAGAATGGTCTGGATTATAGGCGCTGCAGCAGTATCGTACATTGCTCTAGTTAAGGAGGTAATTTGTAAGGTCTGGGAGATGATGTACAGATGTACCCTGGTATCTGTATAAACTGGTGTCAGAAGGTCACTTTTTTCTTCTCAAAAATATTTATGGTACTAGTAAAACAATTTAAAACAAGTTCTTGCTATGACTGGGTACAACTGTACAATACGAGACACGGTGTAAATGCTTGTGCAAATCTCTTGCAAGCATGGGGATATGGTTTTTCCTCATCATGGGCCAAACCTGTCCCAGAACAAGTTCCTGTCAACTCTCCAGGATCTATAGCTCTTCCACTGCAATCTAAAATCAACTAATTCTGTTTCATTTGGGTTTGCTAAGCCTAGGATCCTGATGGACAAAGGGTAACTCAACAGTTAAGCCTTTTTGTGACTGAATAGAGTGGCTACTTTGCAGCAGCACATGAAGTTGATAAGCTACCAAACTCTAAGATCTTTGGAGGAAATAAGTCTTTAGAATGTGTATTTTGTATTTCTATAAGGATAATAAAATTTTTAAAATACTGTTAGACATGTTTCATATTATTTTTGTTATAGTCTTTTGACCAAGTTTGAGCACCACTACAATGCTGAAGTGTTATTAAATGTTTATGTCTTGCTAGATGATGTGAAATGTAAGATACATACCGTAATCATTATACATGGAGACAATTTAGTGCAGAAGTCATCATCCAGGAGTCTCTGAAAAGTTGCATCTTTTTCTACAATTAACATAAATTTGGCATGTGAGATTAAATCTTTTTTGTCAAGGCTAGCTGCATGTAAAATGATCCATCACATCAATCAACTAAAACTAAATGCTCTGAAATACCTGTTCTGGAGCCAAAGGCAGTGTTCATGACTCAATGTCAGAGCCAATAAGCAAAGAAAAAATTACCAGAACATTGTTTAACTTGGAATATTCTTTGTTTTTACTTTATTTTTTCAGTCTGCAATGAGAGTTCTTGCTCAAAGGATACTTCTAATTCCTTGAACATTAGATGGCACAGTGACTGCCTAAAACAACAAAAATGAGATTAATAATTTTGAATAGAGAAAATTATATATTTTAAAATAACATTATTAGGTAATGAAGGACACAATTACATCCTGAAACAACCATTCATCTTCTATATACAAGATCAATCTTGACATTTTCACCTCTTTAGAAGTGTATTCAGCCATTCACATCCTGCTCTATCGATGGTTGTGTAGAAGTCCCCCTGCTACACAAGGTGCTTTTCAAAAGCATGCCTCTGTCACAGAAGATTGTTTATCATATGTGCATTACAGAGGTAACAATATCTTGATTAATTTTCTAACTGTTTTACCCAGAAGAAAAGTCAGGTTGGCATGAAATTGCAAATTTAATACTGATTTACAATGTTTAATTATTCTCTTGGAAGATCATGAAATCTTTTATTAACCTATAACCTGACTTCTAAGTATTTTGGAGCAACAGTTTGAAGACATAGTTATGTTTAATTTACATCTCATATGAGGATTGGCTCAATCTGGCAAGCATATGGATGAGAAAATAGGAACTAGAGGAAGAGCTTGGCAAAGGACTATGTATATATTGAAGTGTGTGGTCTGTTTTTACTTGACTGCTAAATCACCTCCAGTGCCAAGGTGGAACAACTCAACAAATAAAAATATGTAGAGCTGTAAAAAAAGCACTGATAACAGGGGACTTTATGCTCTGCTTAAAAACAAAGTATAATAGGCAGCTAAGGTTATCTTTCCATTTTCCTTATGTTGATGGAGTATCATCACTACACTTCTGTAAATGAGAACATCGTTTGTGTCCAGAGAGGGATTTCTTTCTCTTCTTTAGAGAGGCTGAGTTGAGCCCTTCATTTGTGCTGTTGCTACTAGAGGACTCTGCCCAGTGTGGTAGAAGCAGCTCACTGATGACCATATGAGTATATTAACTCAGGCTGAGACTTGTTTTCTTACTCTGCCAGAAATCAATTTATTGCGACAGAAACAAAGTATGTTCTGAGTGCCCAAGATCCTTTGATTCAGAGCACTTGTTTGACAGAACATTGTAATATAAAGCCTGAGATACACAATATATATGCTTTCCTCTAAAAGGATCCTGAGGTAGAAAGTAGGGCTAAAAACTATATTCAGAGGATATATTCCTGGGGAGTATATAGCTGAGCTTCAGAATTGTGATACAGTTGAGTAATACTTTTTATCTCTCTTTTTCTCTAAGTTTGTAATATTTCAACTTGCTAGAAACACAGGTCTGTATAATAAATGTATATAATAACCTGAGGTACAAGAAGTACAGGCTATCATGCAAAGGTAGATGCTATGAATTACTGTTACTGTTTTATAATACATACTGTTGCACCACAGGTACAATTCACTTTTGTACCGTCTTCTTCAGTGTAACTTAGATTACCAGCAACAAAACTTTGTGTTGTAGACAGCTGAAAAAAATAGCAAATTGTATCCAGTAAATTGGAAGTTGCATCCTGTTACCTTACTGTATTGCAGAGGCAAAAAAGGAAACTTCTGATAAAAATACTGAACTGTAATAAGCAGTTATCAACTACCATCAACCCTTTAAACACTAAACAGTGTTGTCATCATGGACAGAAAGGCATACTTACAAAAAATTATATTAACTGCATTTATAGATACAATGGAATTCTTGTAAGACATGAGACGTAAGTAAATCTGAAAAGTTGTTACATCTCTGACATACTTTAAATTTTCATTTAACACCCAAGTTATCAAATCATTTGAGTACAGATTACTAAGCAGATGTCTTGCAGTCTGAAGTTTAAGCACTGCCTTCACTAGACAATAGCAAAAGGTCCTGTGATTGTAGCTGGCGACTTGGCCCTATCTCTTTGGAGCAAGCAAACTATGAATTTTCTCTGAAGAAAGAAGCTTTTTGAGTGCTATGATAAACCATAATTAGGTTTTATTTGCACAAATGACTTTTTTTATTTTAAATACATATTTCCTACTGGTAACTTTTCTTTGTATTCCAGCTTTCAGTTCACTATATATGATTTGGAAATAATGATAAAAACATTCATAATAAGCCACTTACTATATGTAGACTTCTTCGAGGTATCTTAAGCATGCAGGAAATGTCATCGATTATATTGTCCACAACAGTTTGGTTACCAAACAGTAGAGTATCTGAATAATATATATCTCTATCAAGACAAAATATTGCATTTGTAATTATAATATTGAAACAGCTGTAGGCTCATGAGAATTTGATAGAGGGCATGCATAATCAGACCAACTTAAAGCATGTTATGTACAAGAATTCGTTATTTTACAAGTTTGCATCCTATAAGATGTTTTACACAATAATGTTGTTAAATGCAACGTTATTTGGAATTACAGAAGTGTAACGTGTTACCTTTTAGTTGCATAAGTATTGCTCTGCACCATCCTATAGATCATAGATAATATTTTGAGCATGAGAGCTGAAAAGATAAATTTAAAAGAATATTTTACCCCTTTTCAGAAATCGGTATAATAATTTCTATTTATATTGACCCCTATTTGTCTCTCATACTATAAGACTTTGAAACATATATTTAAATGTGCTGTGAAAATACAGAGACTTTACTGGTCAGTAGACTCAATAATTTCCAGCATGATTACAAAAAATACGATGGAGGTAAGTGAGGGAATGTATGCACTGCTGTCAAGGCTACAAAATTAAATTATTGAGTTAGAAAAAGAAATTAGCTTATTGTCTGTATTCCAAGATTCCTTCACTAGCTAGATGTTTGAAGAGTAATATTTTTACATTAAGACTTTTTGAATATGGCCTCAGCAGACACTCATTCGGTGAGGGCAGAAACTCTAAGAATGCTGTGTTAATTTCACTGTCACTCACTATAATGTAATAGAGAAAAACAAAGCTGAAGAGCTGGTCATAGAATCAGGTTATATTACCCATACACTTCTAAACCACAGTGAATAATATTTTTTAATGTTTTGGGTTTTTTTACAAAGTTTTGAACTAAAATACAAGAAAAAAAAGCATTCTGCTTTTGGACTTACCAAATTTCGTTGCTGATCTAGGGCAGTCACTTCTTATTTGTTTTGTAGTACAATGTGGTATCATCTGCAGACCTACAGAATCTTTAAATCTGATACATTGCAAACACATACAATAAAAGTGTACATTTACTGAGTATATGTAAATTGCTCTTTGCAAAGTAATTCAGACCCTTTCCCACAATCAAATATTCTAGTGCTATTTTCAGACTCAGTACAGAAACCATCAGCTTGGGTGGAGTTGGTAGGCACTGGCCATCACCTTCCATCACCTGCACCAATGACCTGTTCAAAGCATGACTGAACTGCCCCTTGCCTGATCATTACTTTTAATACATAAAGAGTTTCTGCAGAAGATGCTTCAAGACTAAATTGAAGCCTAAAATATGTAAGTTTCCAGACAAAATTAGAGACAGGAAAAATTTTATATTTGTTTATATCAGCATCTATTACTATTTAGAATGAAAACAAAGGAATAAATGACAGGAAAAAACGTGAATCATTATTAGAATGCAAATCAAGCCTGACCCAGTTTCCTCCTGATGTAGAATGTATGGAAAAATGTTATTCTTTCATATTACAATAATACTATCTCATTTTTGCCCTTAAATTATTATCAGAATAACACAATTATGTTCAATTATTAATTTTTGAAACAAAAATGTGCTCCATCCTCTTCTCTAAGCAGTTTAACCATTTCATTTTGAAAGGTGCACATTTCACCAAAATAATCGGTTATTTTCTAAAGGACACTCATTTATTTTACTTAAAATTATTGTAGTGCCTTATGACAATCCTGCCTTTAAAGCATTCTTTTTCATTTCAGAGTTTTGTGTGTACTTTTAAAAAGTATCGGTGGTAAAATGCCTATAATTTAACCACAGTGTTTCCTTGTCAAAGGCTTTGCTCCATGCATCCTTTGGGTGGCAGAACACACCACTGTGCACGCGTATGAGGCGAAAGAAACAGCAACCAGCACAGAGTGGCATCTTCCTGACAGCTTTTAAGGAACTTTCTTGCCTTTGCGCTACAACATTTAAAATACATTTGTGCTCTTCACTTGTATGCTCCCTACAGCGTTAACTGCACGGAGGAAAGCAGTAATGGACATTCTGTGGGATTGCTCTCTCAGGTTAGGTAAGGAACGCTCCTTTCAGGAGACAGTGCTGAGAAACCTGATGGATGTGATCGATCGCTGTTTCATAGAGGCAGCTGCAAACTGGCACTGGAGAGGACACACCCAGCAATTCTTCTAGCACTGCGTTTACCCCAGCAGAGTAGTTTTCTATAAAATCTTTCCACAAGTGGGAAATCTTCTGGGTTTGTGGGGGTTTTTTTGTTTGTTTGTTTGGATTTTTTGATGGGGGTTTTGCTTGCTTGTTTTTTTTTTTTTTTTTGGGGGGGGGAGGTGGGGTGTAGGTGTGTGTGGTTTTTAATTTTTGTTTTGGCTTTTTTTGGAAGATACAGCTGGACAGTGGACAGTAATTGTGCTGCTTTTAGGCCTGGTATTCTCACTGATTGACATCATTCTCAGGTAAATACCTCTCTGGGCATCTACAAATGTTTACAAGAACATTTCGAACATTAAATCATTCTCTCATTCTACTAGTTCCTGCCCAGCAGATTCCAGCTGTGTAGAGTAGGTTTGAAAAGGCTGCTTAAAAATGAAAAAAAAACCCAACCCCCCAAAAAAGCCTCACTGTCTCTATTTCTTTCCACTCATATCATATTTTGATTTTATTTTTATTTGCCTATCTATTCTTGTCTTCTTAAATTACTGTATTAAGGTGGGATATAGGTCACTATTCAATGAAAATGCATATCTGAGAATACTTTTTCCTACCATAAATAATGGTTCAGCATTTAAAAATCTGATTGATGAGTCTTATTTTTAACATATTGTGATGTTAACTTGTTTTAATTTGAACATATCCTCCCTGCCCCCTCCCCCCCCCACCTCCCGCCATGTGTTCTGATGGCAAATATCATATCACATTTGTTTTTCCAGCCTGGAATGCCATTTCCCAGAAGACTGCCAAAAACTGCATAGTATTTTAATTTTACAGACATTTGAGTGAAACATTTTTGTCAAACTATCAAGACACAAACTATTAAATTCCCTGGAATATACAAGCCTATCAGTTAACTGATCACCTTCAGGCCCTGCAGGTTTTTTGACTGACAGAAATTTATTGTTCTCATTAAATGAGTATTCCACCAAAGTGTTACACATGGAAGGTTTGCTATTCTTTCTCAACCTCCAATGTGTCCACTTACAAGCATCTCTGCAATCTTACCAATCCAAATATTCTTTAACCCACAGATGTCCAAAGGTATTACAAGGCAAGAAATAGGTTTGTGTCTTCTTTTATCTTTTTGCTTCTGTATTATAGAAAGCAATTAATCTCTCAGTTACAGGTATTTTCAGATTAAAAGAGCTCCTTGGAAAAACACTGTTGCACAAGCAATGTCTACAAATCACAGTATGTATTATAAAGGAGGACAGGTTGTTTTTTTCCTCTGATCCTGCCCAGATAAGCTGGAATAAGAGCTGGAATTTGGATAACATTAGAAACTTTATTTGCTTTATTTGGCTGGTAATGAACTTAGAACACAATGTGGAGGCAAGAAATACAACAGGAAGAGGTGAGATGCATCATAGTTGACGAACAAAAAGAGAAGTTTCTCACTATCATTTTAAGAAACAAGATACCATGAGAAAAAGCAGATAAAAAGAAAAGAGGAAGAAAAGGGAAGGCATTGGAGGATGAAATTACTAGTAATTGTTTCCAGCCTGAACCAGATTTTTTCACTCTACCACAACTTAGTATTTCTGGTTTCTACAGCTTCCAGAAAACGATTGTTTATAGGTCCTCCCTTTCCTTTCTAAACCCTGTTATGGTACTTTTACATTCCCCTTTATGCTATGACCTGCTGTTACTTAATACATCATGCCTGTTTATGCAGACTGGTTACTAAGCATTACTATTTATTTGTCCATTACTTTCTAAGAAGTCAAATTATTTATTGATTCTAATGCTTATTGAACTACTTATGATCAACTGTTCTAGAAGGTACATAATCACATTTATATTCATGGCATTCATATTAATATAAAGCAGGACTTTAAAACACACAATACTTACTCTATGTTCCTCCAATCTGATCTCTTAGCCAGGGTGAGAACAGGTGCTTTGTTTTGAGCCAAGCTTTTAAAGACATCTTGAATAACATTTTCTATTGCTTTCAGAACTTCAGAACTAAAACAAAGAAAATGAATGATACAGATCATATGATAAAATCTTATTCTACTTTGAGTTTTGATCATCTATCCCCAATCCTACAAAAATCATGTAATCCAGAACTGCTTTAAGGATATATTTGTTTCAGAAACGTGAGGGAATTTTTTTTTTTTAGATTCTGTTTTACTCAGTTTCCCTAAAATCTTTGACTTTCCATTCCACATGCATGACTGAGGGCACAGTTAGAGGTATATTTCTAGTCAATCCTGAAACCATCAAATTTTTCACCAGCTCAACTTTTAAACTAACTGGCTGATTTGTGACTAGTGATTAATGTTTTACTACAAATGATGTAATATTGGCTTTGGCTATGATTTGGGCTAAGTTGTTTTTAAATGCTGTAAATTTTAAAAATGTTCAAGAGTACAAATATTTCCTGTTGTACCATTTCATGTTAACCTTCTGATCTGCTGCCCTGAACAAACTGTTAAAGGTCTTAATTATATGAAGGCTTAGTCTCAACAGGTACACTGTGAAAAGAATAAAATCTGTATCTTTCACCTAAAAAGGCAAAGTAACCTTGCAGCAGATCCCTCACAGCAAAACTGTAGGCTGGTTTGAGTGTTATGACAGATGCTTTTTATTTTCATAAGCAGTCTGACGCCAACATGTCAGCTGTTGTGAAAATTACAAGTGTGCTATATATCATCATAAGTTTAGATAGGAATTAAAAGAATAGACAAAACTGATTTTACATTTATTGATTAGATTTTCAGATTTTATGAACAAAGTCCCACTTTGTCATTAAGTAATACACTATGAAAAGATGAGTCAATAACAATGCACACCACACAGAATGCATTATCCCACTGTTACAAAATCAGCAAGAATGATTTTTAAAACCTAACTATGTGTGTCCTTAAAACAATGATGAAATGTCATTAAAGCTCTCTTCTATCAGCTGAACATGTTTCTTCCTTTTTGTAGCTCAGCTTCCAGTTATTCCTTATTCTGATGAAACTAGATTGTAACTTTTTTAAAAGCAATTTCTGGAAAATATTAACCTTTTAATTTAAAATGTTATTTGTAATAGTATCTGTACAAAAAAAACCCCAAAACCCTACTGTTACTGCCAACATTTTGAGCCAATAATATTCAACCACTCAACAAGCACAATGTAAGATTTTTTTTCTGGTTTTCAGAGGAATAAACATGGACACAGATTGACTAATGGCCTTCCAAAGGTAAAACAGTGAAGTGCTTGCAGTGCTGACAATACAAGAAGACCTGGTCATCGGGCCCATAAGTAAATTCATTTTCTACTGTATAATAGCTTCATAATCAAGTCCAAGATTCCCTAACTTTCACATTCATAGTCTCCTCCACCAAATTAAAATCCTACATCTCACTGCTATATCCAAACCAGAAATCCTATTAAGCACAGAGGAAATGGTTGGCTTGTGAACTAAATGTATAATGCAGCAAATGGTAAAATAGGTAAGCAAATCTGACTATGATGCAGACCTCCAACATAACCAAAATTAGTGGTGAAGACAATAAAAGTTTATATGGGCAGATGGATGAGAGACCAGATAGGTAGATAGGAAATCTAAACCATATTACTGCTTTGATATTTTCCTTATTCATTTGGTTCTATCCACTCTAACCATCTTAATATTCTGGATGTACTTTGAAATTTGTTGCAGAATTTGGAAGTCCACTTTTCTGTTCCAGTCACAATTTTCCAATTTATTGGTCAACAGAAGCTGTATATGTGGCAAAATAAGAGGACAGGAATTCTCTGTGTACCCCTTACTGATATTCTGTCTCCTTTTGCAGAGATTAACTGAATTTTAATAAGCAAATATACAATGCTGGCCAAGCATGCCTACTTTAAATCCTCTGTGGTTTATTTAACAGTGTACCCAAGCAGAGGAGGGGTAGGCACTCCGTATCTTAGAGTGTCTGCCTCATTTCTAACAGGTTGCAGAATAAGTCTTCAACATTAACTGCATAAAAGATTAACACTGTAGTACCTTTAGCAGGCAAACAATATAAATAAACAAGAGAAAGAGTTACAAAAATCTGCAATGTAATAAACCAACACACTCCAAAGCCCAGAACTGTGGATTGCTAAAGCCATGCAGTTCCCATACCAAGCCACAAAGACCTCTCTAAAATATATTCAAGATGCTTCTAGTTTGTTCTAGCCTCTGAAGCTGATACACTGTGTGTGGAAAGAGTCTTTAAAAAAAAAATCAGTGTTTTTTCTTAGTGAAATTCAGTATGTGCCTTTTCTCACTCTTTTCTCTATTTCTACCTGTACCTACAGACTTTTTGAAGAGGTTGGAGGGACAAAAGATGCTGTTTGCAGAGTGAGAGCCCCTGTGTTTTGTAGGGGGGGTGTGTTTTTGCATTTGCACAAACCCATTAGCTACAACAATGCACTGCCAACTGAAGTTTACCACAGAAAGGGAGTATGGGTGCTATTTCTCACGTCTTTTACCTGGGGACGAGGCTCTCATGACCAGACAGGCTTGTTTCCCTGGAGTTGGCCTTGTTCCCGACTGGCACTTCAGTGGAACACACACTGTGGCACTCCATTGAGGCTGGTGCAGACCAATCCAAATTCACTGGAAGAGAAGCAGCCATGTTAAAAAGAGGCAAAAGAGATTACCAAAGAAATTAGAAAAGCTTGTTCTCTGTGCTGGACTTAAAACTCATCTGGGGTGAAACCATAGGTCCAGAGAGAAAAAGTCGAAATTATCTGTAGAAAGCAAAGTCAAAGTTTTCCCGCCCTTCCTAACTGAGGGCTTTTCCCGCCCTTTCTAACAGACAGGAACTGGCCCTGCCTTTCCCTACTGAGGGCTCTTCCCGCTCTTTCTGACTGACCAATGGCTTTTCCCACATTTCCTGACTGAACAATGGTTTTTCCTGCTCTTGTTGACAGGCAGGAGGTGGCCCCACCTGCCCTGCAGGGAAGCTTCTCCCACCCCGTGTGACTGACCACATCCAGCACAGGAACTGAGCCCCAAAACTGCCTTCAGAGCTGCTCTGTATGTCGTCATAATTGGCTGCCTCAAAGCGGTCATTCTCAGAGTGTTAGCAGTTACTTAGGAGATAAATATATTGAGTTGTGCTTTCTAGAGAAAACTTTTTCAAGCCCACTGTTGATAACATCGTCTTTTATGCACATCAGTCAATGATATTGGAAGCTGTACTCTGTCTAGCTTGCTGCCAACTGCACTTCAAATGTTGCAATGCTTAGACTTGTTGGTAGCAAGTTAGATAATGTAGTGTTTAAAAAGTTGGAGGCAGCTGGTTTCTCTTGCTGTTCCATTAGCTGCTATCTCTGAACCTTTCTTTTTTGGTACTCATAAGAGTAAGCCATCCAAATCCAGCTTGAGTAGGTAATTAAAAAATTTGTGCATTGATTTATTTAAGGAAAACCTCAGGCTATGATGATGAACACAAGGTGCTTCAAATAACAGAGGCAAGCAAAAGAAAGGGGAATTAATATATTGAAGTTTTCAGATCTTTCATCTTAAGTCTTTGGCCTTTAGGTGCCTTGAGATCACTCCGGAAATATTTCTGTCAAATCTCTGTAACTCTTTCCAGCAATTCAACATCAAAATCAACAGATTTCTGTTTGATATAGAAACTGACAAAATTATATCATGCCCCTAGCAAAAGACTGCAAACAAAGCTGTATATATCAACTTGTGAGACAGGTAATTGAATGACTTGTCTCTTCTTCACAGAAGCAAACAGCAACTATAAAAAAGCAGAACTTACATACTCAATGCTCATACCTGAGTTAACAAAGTAGAGATTGAAAAACCATGAACAATAACAAAAATTTCCATGTTTCAGCCTTAACATTGCACATATCTATGTACATATAGCCACACAAATTAGTATCCAGAATATGGGCAGTAGATGAACTACAACCAATAAATGAACTAGAAGGTTCACTTCTAAAAGCCTTCTTTCTTTCTTTATTTCCCATTGTTTAAACTGTGCTTGAAAAAAACCCAACCCAACAATTGCAAATACTGACTGCATTTTTTATATATATTAGAAGAAAAACTATTAGGAAAACAAATAAAGAACCATTATGAAATGTTAAGATGGAAAGGAAAAGGTAAAAAAATACCCACAATGTGGCTGATGCAGTGATCAGTGTTTGTCTTGCTTCTACAAAGATGTGCAGTAGAGGGCACCACAGATGGCAGAGAAAGGAAGATTACTACTTTGTAGCTGTTAAATTTAACACTATGATTTCGCTAATCCTTGATACAGTAAGTATGAAAGGTAAGGAAACACTTTCAGATTTGTTTTCTTTAAAAGATACTCTGTTACCAAAACGTTCACTTCAGATTGTCTCCTACTATAAACACATGCTCTTATGAGGATACTTTCAGAGGAAGCTATGCTGTGAACAAATCTGTATGAGCTGTCTGATGCCGATTTCAAAGTCTGTCTGTAGCTGCTGAAGAAGAACATGTCTGGATCAAACCTTGTTGCTATCACTACATACTTCACAATAAAAGAGCTATACAGAACAAAAAAGTGCATTTATTTTAGTGCCAAGATTTTAATAGCTTGTTACTGATTTCTCATATATAAATAACTGGATTGGCAGAATAAATAATATATAAAGTATGTAATAGCATACATATGCTTTTTCCTTCTCTTCACTGCATACCTTAAGAAAATATTTGTTCTCTTTTCATATGTAGTCTCTGATATTAAGTTTTCATGATTGCTGTGGTATTTCTCTCCAAATGGTCAGTCCTTTGTCCTTTTAGTAGACTGGGAGGCACACCAGTGGACCTAATAACCCCTATTTCCAACTAATGCCAAATAGTATGTGAAATCCAGTCTTTCACTGAAGTCTTAAGGAAATGGAGACCTCTGTAAAAGGTAGTGATTCAGTGCAAGCAGTAAGTAGGGGCCAGATAGGAGGGTGAAGGTGATAGAAGGAGGCTTAAATCTACAGTAAGAACAAGAGGGGAAATAACCCCACCAGCCATTTAAGAGCTTGTCTGGAGTATGCTTTCTGTGATCCAGCAAGCTTCAGTTTCTTTCCAGCTTTCTTGCTTGTGATCTGGACAATCCTTGGAAGGACAAACACTTTGTGAGCCAACAGACTGTACTGTGAGTAAGTTAGGATGAAAGAGGAGCCAGATCTATCATCTGCTAGCTACCTGAAAAGTTACTGATCTTTTTCTAATGAGCAAAGCCCAAGGAAACAGGAGATGAAAAGTGATTCACTCCTAACAGCTAACAACTTCAAACGAGCTATCTCCTCGTATGAGCCTGTCCTCATAGCAGAAGTGTTCCAGTCCACGGATCATTGCTGTGGCCTCCTCTGGACCTGCTCCAGCAGGTCCATGTCCTTGTACTGAGAGTAAGAGACTGCTGAAAATAAAACAGATTGTTTTGCTGTTGAAGAACCTACTGGTCTCTCATATGCAAATAATAAATATAATTGACTATATTATGGACAAAAGGTTAAAGTGTTTCTCTGCTGTCTTCTTTATCAAAATCCATGACAGCTGAATAAAAAAAGACATTAGTGTAACATGATGCCACTCTCTGCACCTAATGCCCTTTTATTTCTCTGAGAGTTAAACACCTACCATTTACCTATTACCCCATTTTTCTTGCTAAGAATGGGAATCAAATTAATATCTGTGCTGAAGTGCTTATATAGCAGCTAAACAAATATTAAGGCTACAGGACCGTGAGTGAGTTAGAGCCAAATCCCTCCACTCTCTCTGGCAGCTTCCAGGAATCAGCTGCTTTTATTGTTTGTACTGTAAAAATCTGACCAAACCCACTTATCAACAGTGGTAAGTTCTCAGGTAGCTGCATGTCATACCATAGAAGCAGTAATAATATCTAATGAAGTGATTTGTAAATATCTATATACTTGTAAAAATCCAAAACTGGTTTTAACTGTTTTAAACAGGTTATTATGAAAAATTCTAATTAAAAAAATGTGTTAAAGGGAAAATATGTGGAAATAAACAAATGGAAGACATTTGTGCTAAAACATAACTGGAAAGCAAGAATAAGAATGCCTTCTATTTCATGTTCATGTGACAGCTTGAACACAGCAGTCTTGGAAAGAACTGCACCATTTTTTCTGGCTTTCAAAAGGTAAAATGTCTTGTTTATTTTCTGTTTTCCTTTTGTTGGCAAAATTCTAGAAAGCATGAAAACTCAGGTGTGATTTTCCTCTTCAAACCCAAAAATGCCAGCTGCTGTACATTAAAAATACTTGAGCCAAAATCTGTTCTTTCAATTTGTATGAATTCTACACCAGTGCTGTCATGGCCCCAGCTTTATGCCAACAGGTAAAACTAGGGATGGACTTTGGAGCTTTGTTATTAACTGTTTAATAATGCCTGGGGAAAGTGAAGCAAGAGGATGACGTAGGAGTCTATTCTGACACTGAGTACCATGGGCCACATAAATAATGAAAGGGGTGGGGCAGTTGATTAACAGACTTCTTCATTTTTGGAAGCCTAGATTAAAATCAACTTTATGTCATCCTTTAATATACATTTGGTGATTTTAATTAAGCTACTAAAGTTAATTGGTCCATACCACAAAAATGCCAGGGGCACTGTGGTGTATTTTGGATAAATGGCAACCTTTGCTTTGGGGGGTCCTGAGGGTCAGGAAAAAGTATAGCAAATAAAAAAGCAACAAAGATGTCTTGTCTTGGTGGTTTGTTGTTTAGTTTGGTTTGGGGTTTTTTTGCTGGAGAAGAAAATAAAAACCATTATTAAAATATAAACATGAATCCAGACCAAAAAGTGTTTTACCAAGTAGTTGTATAAGTAGTTCTGGACCCACTGAGATTGTCAACTGGCTTTCAATGAAGACCTCCCTGCAGTGCCATTCCAGGATACATTTTTAGTCCATTTGAACATTTTCCAAAGCCTTTCTGTGTATTTATAGAGCACTCTGTACTCAGAGCAATGTGTCAGCTGGATGTCACTGCTGTAAACCATCTACTGTATTTGGGCATGGAGGAAGAAGGTATGGCATTTTCCTCTGTTTTGCCTTGTTTTGCTGCTGCTGGCAATGAAAGCTACCAACTGTCATAAGTATGGCTTGATGGATCCTCTTCCAGGAAACTTTCTGTCTTCTGGTATAGGACTGGGCTGTAGAAACTACTGGACCAGAAGAATCACAAGGATGTCCCACAGCCAAAAATGTTTGGTTAATAAAAACATGAACATACATACAAACTCTGACAGTATAAAACTCTCCCTGATTGATCTCATATATTGATCCCAAAGGGATTTCAGTGCTGAATTTGGGCCTTAAAGAATTGAATAGAACAAATTTATACTATTCTCTAAAGACAAAAATCTTCTGGCACAAAGAGGGGTTTGGAGCTGTAGACTAAGGGTTTTTCTACACTGGAAAATTGACTGGAATTGCTATTGCAGAATAAGCTATTCTGCAATGACTTACTGTCTGACCCATGACTTCTCCAGCCTAGAATCCTCACACAGGGAGCTATTATGGATAGTTTACTCAGAAATAGCTATTGTGGACACTTTTCCCACACAGATAGATGCACAGTGTCCATGCAGTAGTTTCCTGTAGTAAGGAAAAAGCTTGATCTTTTAATGGAAGAATACTTTTTTTTCTGACATATAACATGTGGTAAAATGGTAGACAGGGAACTTTCAATCAGATCCTGAAGCAATTAATTAAGACCCTTTATCGAATTTACTCATATAAGATATGTTATTATAATTTAGTATGATTACTTACATGCTAAGAACATCTCTCCATCTGCAAGGCTATGCCCATTACAGGATGTTGCATCAGCTTAACTAAATCATTGTTTTTAAAAAGTATCTAATTAAGTCAGTGCAAAGATATTAATGCAATTATTTGCTGTAGTTTCTGATTGACAGATCTCACATCTGCCATCAGCCTTCTGATACCATACAGATTGTTATACAGAAATATACAACAGCTCCATTCCTCTGTCAATGCCAAGCCTTTTTGTGTTATTAATTTTAATAAACCATAAATAAACAACAAATAGCCACTTGCTGCCAGCAGAACTTTCTCTAGGTTAAGAATTCCTGATTGTGTCAGGCACAGGTGGATGACTGCTGGATCTAGCACTTGTTACTAGAGACAGAATTCCTTTCTAAAAATCTGATATAGTTTTAATTTATTGTTTCAATATTTTTCTGCATGTCCTCTGCTCTGTAATGTTAAAAGGTCTCTCATGCATTGTGCTGGAATGCTTCCATGTTTGGATCCACTCATGAGGAGTTTTGAGTGCCAGAAATGCAAGATTGGGACCCTAACATGTCAAGAAGAAATAAAAAGTAGCTGCTGTATAAATAGCATTGCTGAAAACAGTATCATTCATCCATTAGTTCTAAGAAAACAATATTTAAAGTTTTCTCTCTAAATTAAGCTGAAGGTTTTCTTTCAGGCTTTTAATGAAGTTTGATACTTCATCAGAAGGAAAACTAACATGATCATCAAGTAATCTAAATTCTTATTTGGTGTGGAGAGCTGGATGAGATCATAGCCTCAGCAAAAATATAGAATGCTAAGAAGCAAAACAGGAGAGCCAATTCCCCTCTCTCATTTTAATGACAGGGTGCCTCATATTAGTGATGTAATGTAAGCAAATAATAGGTGTTGCTGAACAGCTGCTTGTACATTACATTGGCTCATCTCTCACAAAGATTCAAGCAGGAGAAAACTGTTCCTTTAAGTTTTAAGTAAATTGATTTTCTAGATATTTCAGCCATATTTTGGTGGCCAGTACATCAAAATCTTCATTTTGACTTAAAATCCTTTCTCTAAAATTGTTCCAGAGAAATGAGTTCATTCCTGCAGAACATGCTTATTCTACAGAGACACTGCTGAAATGCAGATCTGCATTCAGAAAACTGGAGTCACCAGACAAATTTTATCATGACATAGAAGGAGATTAATAAAAAAAATGAAATGTTGCCTCTCAGATATTTTTGGATGCTTTTACTCTCTATAGGTTTTCAAGACTCCTAATTATAAAGATCTGCAATGTATTTGAACAGGGAAAGGAAAAACTTTGTAGCCATTTTTGCCAACAAACAAATAAACAAAAATTGCCAGAGGGAAATAAATACTCAGGTTCACACAAACATATTAGCAAGAAAATGTCAATTTGGATAATTAGTAGGAGGAAGACAATTAAACCACATAAGTTGTCTAGAAGAATCTGAATTTCTACAGATTTGTGTAGTTATTTGGATTACTGACACACTTCTGAAATGAAGGCAGTGCTGGCCTGGCATTTGGAAGTACTTCTAATGGTTCTAAGAAGTGTCTGTGCTGACAGTATGTTTTCTGGGAATCATGGCTCTACCCATGGGAACTGATGGGAATCAGATTGTCCACTCACACTGACAGAATGAATGGCCACCATAACAATTTTGTATAATCTATTTGGGGAGAAAAAGGCTGTGGCAAAAGGATTCCCAGGGAGTCCTGGGAAAAAAAGAAATGAGGTTTCATTCTGGTGCAGCAATCCATTACAAGATTATTACCTAAACCCTTTCATGTCACTGTTACACTGGAAACAACCAAAAGAGCTGCTAGTAGGAAGAAAATGATAAATAGAAGTTGGAAAGCCAAACTAGACATCTCCCAGGCTAGAACTGGAAGAAACAGGACAAAGAAAAGCCAAAAAAAAAAGGAGAATTCAGTTAAGAAAAGAAGTGGAATTATGGAAGAAAAGTGTGTTTGGGTTTGTTTTTTTTTCTGCTGGAATGTATTTTGAAAAAAATAAGGCATAGCCTTCAAACTCAGACTGTAGATCTGAAAGGTGACTCACCAAAAGGTTTTCCACAACTCTCTCTGTCCACCCTCTGATTTCAGCAGTATGCATCTCTCAGGAAGTTAATTTGCCTTCGTATTGTACTTGCTGTCCTTGGACAGAGAGAAAAACAGCACAGCACAAACCAAAGAAGTCACTATACCTACAGCAGATGGATTTAGTCCCTGATAATGTAGAATAAAAAAGAAAAATCAATGATTTACATGATGCAGAAGCCAGTATTTATAGGGATTCAAACAGATTTTCACTCCTAGCTGAAAACTTCCCATGACTTAAATGAAATATTGCCTCTTTTACAAAGTAAGTTCTTGCAGAATATACAGTCATCATCCTCATTGATACTAATTTTCCACTGTTATGGGGTAACAATAACAGAGTTTTAGTTTCTTTTGTGTGTAACAGATCATTCAGTCTTCTGATGGAGAGTTAAGCTGAAAGTAAGCTTTTATTTTGAAATTACATGTTTCAGTGTTTTGTATGACATAATAAATACATTAAATGATATACTGAGGTCAGTCACGCTGAAAGACTAATAAAACTACTTTCTGTTGAGTGACTGAGAAATTATTATCAATAACTCTTTTCAAGTTTTCATAATTGTAAAATCCCAAAATGCACTTGATATTTGAGAAACTTTTCTGTGCAGCACAAATGACTATTTTCATCCTAATTTTAAGAAGAAAAAAAATCTAAGTTTTGCCAACTGACTTCCTAGGTAAGAGCCTTGCCTATAAAAGCAGTGAGGCAGATTCATGCTCATGATATATAAAGTTCATCTTTGTATTCCATTCATTTTCACACCACACTAGCCAGATAACTAACAGCATATTTGCATTGATTTATACTAGTTATTTACTGTCCCCAGGGCACAGCTGCAGAAGTTATTCATCCATGGAAAAACATCTCACACTGTCCTTTTTTCTAGCCACGTCCCTGTCTATGTGGTAAGAGAGAGATGGAGTTTCTGTCATCTCACAGAAGTCAACTTCTCTAAAGCCAGGCATAGTGGAAAAATATGGCTCTGCTAATAGTTATGAAGGGTGACCTAAAGAGGACAGTGAAGAAAAGGCTGAAGTCCATAAACACTTTCTTGCACTGACTACCACAGGCACAACATGCTCCCAGATGCCTGCATGCACCAGCACAAGCTAGCAAGGAAAATCGCAGTCAGCAGTGCTGGCACAACAGAGAGGCTGTGGGGATGTTGGACAACCCCAATTCAAGAGCAGTGTGGAGAATCTGAAGGAGGTTCAGTAGAGGGTTACCAAGCTGCTCTTGGCCAAGAACATATGACCCAAATGGAGAGATTGAAGGTGCTGGGCTTGCTTCTCCTGGTGAAAAAGGGGTCAAGGTTTGATCTCTGCTGGTTTGCTCTCTACAGAGAGGACAGCCAAGTTCTTCTTGGTAGGTAGTGTCATGTGACAGAACAAGGAGCAATGGCCATAAATCACAGTGTGGGAGGTTCAGCTGAAAATTAGGAAAAAATATTACTCATTTTCCAGGCATTCTTTGAAAAACAGAAAGAAAAAAACCCCTCAACAGCTACAAAACCAAGAGCCCAGTATGACTACAATAGAGAAACCTAATATAAGATAAAAACATTGCCATCCTCTTGGTTTCTTACTGTTCCAGGCATCTCCTACTTTCAGTATTATACATACTCTATCACACATGTATGTTACATACATATGCTCCTGTATGCTACCTTCTGGTTCAAAACTCTTTGTATGCAATTAGTAGTGAACAGAATGCCAGTTTTTGGTGAGGAATGACTTCTTTTCATACAAGTGAAAACCAGAAGTGCTTAATTTGCAATGTAATACTGACTATCATCTCCTTGAATTGAAAACTAGCTTCTGGTAATGAAGTCATTGAATCCTTTGGGCATCATCTCATCCTTTTGTCCAACAGGATAAAGAAAAGAGTTGGAAAGAAAATAAAAACTATTGAAAGGAAACTGCAAAAATCCACTGGCCCAAACGATGTGAGCATGCTAATTAACTAGCAGCAGTTACTTGAATAATCAAGACAGGTTATTTCTTGTATTTATTACAGCCACTTTCAGGTATTTATTACATCAGCTGTGATATGTATCTAGTTGTTTAGAACACCACAGTGGAATATGTGTGCTAGAGTAAAGGGGTTAATTTTTGTCTTTTGAACTGCAGATATTCTATTTAAGGCACTTTGGGACACCACCAAGTTTTCACCTTTCCCTTAGGATTTGAAATCTACCAGCACTTTTTAGACACCTTATACTAATTTCAGTGCTTCCTAAACTCAACCATTTAGCTCTTCAGTACTCAGTGAGAAAATTGGTTTCTTTCCTCTGTATCTTTCAGTTTCCACAGACTATTTCAACACAGATTCTCTGTGCAAGAAACACACAATATTTACAACACTTATGGATCACATAATTATCTTTACAAGTTAAAACCTGAGGCATGAATTTGCCTACAGGCAAACCAAGGCTTTCTGACCTTTTGATTGTTGTCTCTACAGAAAATTTGCAATGTTACAGATAATGACTGGAGGTATATAGACACTGATTTATGCTTTATCAATCACCTAGTGTTTGAAACTGTCTTTTTTAAAGTCATCCCTGAGAGTTCACCCCCATTACACTAAATTCATCGGTTAGAATCTCATTTAAAAATGCCTCTATGCTTCAACATACTGCTGAAAGGACTCCTGAATTGTCACATAAATTTCCTTGATGAGAGGAGCTTTTTTAGAGCAGCTGGCACCAAAATATAGGAAACATCTACCATGCTTCCCTGTATTGGTTTAAGAGATGGAAAAGTAGGAGGAGACCAAACACCACAACACTTTGTAGTCCTGTTTGATGACTAAGGGCTAAATTGCCTCCTGCTTTCTATGCTTAATAAAAAGCATAAGGCATATTATACTTGTAAATCCAAAGTCTACCTAGCCTAATAGTCTGCTTCTTTCAGCAAGCAATACTGCACGTCATGAGAGGAGTATAAGAAAAGGTCCTGGTGGTGCTTTCCCAGCATACTCTCAGTCTTCTTTTTATGAGTCAAGGACTTCTGGAATCAGGTGATGTCTTTACATTCATCAGATTTTCCTTCTACAGATTTGCCTGTGCACATTTTTAACACACTGAATGTCCTGTAATATTGAGTTCCACAGATTAGCTACTCGCCCTCAAAGATTTATCTCCTTGAACCTGCTATCTGCTGGTTAGGTCCTTACTGTGTTGAACAAGACAGTGAACAATCAGCCTACCTCCACCTTTCCCATGGCACTCAGATGTTGGGTTTTTTTCAGGTTTTTAACATATCTCCACACTACTTCTCTCCACTTTTCCTGACTCCTATTGTCAAGGACTAGGGAAGGAAAAATTAAAAAGGTGCAGAGGAAAATGACAAAAAGCAAAGAACACTTACAAGCCTGAACCAAGGAGAAGAGAACACAGTGCACAGGATGTTTGCAGAAGCCTGAACCAAGGAGAAGGGAACACAGTGCTCAGGATGTTTGCAGGATGATACCTGGGGCAGAAAGTAAGAGCAGGAAAATAAGCTGAGATCCAACACTCAAGAAGGAGAGTGAACAGGACAGGAACAGGTGGCAATTCCAAGCAAGGCCCTCTGTCCTGTTTTAGATGATACAAGTATTGATCTTTAGAAGGAATTTTGGCCATCTGAACTTGGCTGGAGGCTACAAATTCCCTCTGTTCCTTCCTTCCTTCCCCTGTACATATCAGCCCTGCAATCAAATGCAAAAAAATCAGTTTTTAAATTCCTTTACATTCAGGCATACATAGGCAAGTTTTACCTCCCTTATCCTCCCTGGAGTCTCACTGCTATTTCAGCCCATGGGAATCTGAGATCATACTCTGGCTCCAAGGAAATTCAATGGCTGCGAAGGAGATACATCATCTTTTCTCACCACTGGAGGGAACGTTTTTTTTGCCCCAGCTTGAAAAAGAACTTGGGTGTGATTAAGATAAAATAGATTATGGAGAAATTGATATAGGAGTAAATGCTTACAGATATTTAATCAATGGGGAAGCAGTGGAACAGGTTTGGGCAGTCTGCACGTTGATGACCTATTCTGATAAAACCTGGCTGGGCTATAGAAGTCATTCAATATCCATCTTTGCTACGGTTTCTCATGGCCAGCTAGCTACATGGAGCACAGATTCCTGATCTTATTAGTCTTTAACTTGCCACCCTCATACAGATTATCACATTAGGATGTAAGAAAGTAACATGAAAGGAATGTTGATGTTTTACCTATCAAAAAAACCCTAACAAAACCATTACATATCCAGATTGGGATAGAGAGGAGAAAACTGTAGAAAATATTGGCTAGGACTCCTACTATATGCATAGACATGAAATCTTGGCTGCCCACTCTATGAGCTAAAATGTTGGATAGTAACAGTGCTCTAGAAAAGATTGAACCCTGGGGCTTACTGCTAGGCCATGATGGATTTAATTAGCAGGGTGTGTCTATAGGGAATGAAGGAGATTCTTCTGTAAGACATGCCTACACTTGAAGCTGTGTGTGTTTTGTGCATCTCTGTTAAATGAATTGAAAAAACTATTGTGAGATCAATGGACACATACCTCCTCACAATACTGTCCTGCACATAAGATACAATTCTCTGTCACTGCAGTTCTTCATGCAATAACAACAACTCTTTGTGAGCTTAGTTTAATTTCTCATCTTGTTCAAACTCCTTTAGGTGTTTGGTAGTGAACCACATCACACCTTTTCAGTTACAAACGGAATAAACCCTGACAGATTAGTGTGCAACTGAAACAAAAACTACCCAGTGAAAGAGCTAATGCTATGGTTTTGCCTCTGAACAGCAGACTACGTTAAAGAGCACATTTCCATTTATGCAACAGGAGATTTTGTTAGTCAATAAATCCATGCAATCTCAGAGGAAAGAATTAATCTTATGTAATTGGAGTTTTGTTTCAGGAAATGAATTTATACTAAGAGATTCAGTCTCTTAATTGAAAAGATTTAGTGTGTTTGCATTCCATTAACAGTTTAATTTGTTCTTTAATTTGCAGGAGTCCATACTAGGAAAAAAATTAACAAAAATACCAAGAGGAAAGGGATGTGCATACCAGGTTTGTGTGCAGACAAGAAACAGGGTCTCTTAAGCTATGCTACTAATTGTGACTCTTAAAGACCTCAGAAAATCTTGGAACATTTCATGTTAATTGCTCTGTCTGTGAAATAGAAAAGGAGCACTTGCTTATCTCACATAACTGCTGTTAGCGTTGGTATCCATACAACATGCAGCTGGTAAGAGCACTACTACTATTACGAATGTAACAAAATCAAAGCAAGTAGGATAAGATTTCATGGATGGGAAACAGTGCCTGAACAAGAGCCTTTTAAAAATGTCTTTCTCTCCTGACAAAAGATGAGGAAATTACCAGTAAATGTATTAAATTATATTGCAGGAAGGCAAAAAAAAAAAACAACCAAAACAAAGCTGCTCTCTTTATATTCTGCCAGAAGGAGAAAACCAGCATTGAGCTGTACCACGTCGAAAAATATTTGTATATTGAGAGTGATCCTTTATCAAGCTTGTGTCCAAGTGTGGGAATTTCATCTGCAAAAGAACTGCAGGGATTGTTCTGTAAAAAGCATCTAAGCCTATGGACCCCCCTGCCTTTCCCAGGAACTCTTGCTGCTTAGCTTACTCTTTCTGGCTGTGAAGTCTGAAAAGAGTTCAGAGAGGAACGACAGGATCAGACTTCCCCTCTCACCTTTTGTTGCAGAAAAAAGATTTGATCTACTTCTCTAAAAACACTTTGGGCTGAAATAGACCACAAACAAACTCATGTTACACACAAAATGTACACTCACTAAAAAAGGTCACCTTCCTAACTCCTGGAATTAAAATCTTTAAAGCTGCTATTTTTAACAAAATATAGCCAAGTATCTTTAAGACCTAATTCAAATGATACTGACACTATCCTTCTCTATGACTTGCATAAGTATTCTATAGGTCTGATTTTAGCTTACACTGAAAAGTGATGTCAGGAACCTCAACCCTTGGACATTCAGGCATATACACATGCACATATTTCATCCATCCCACCACCACCAGTTCCAGGTCACACTGATTAACACTTTTCACATAAACACACATTTTCTTATTTCAAATGTTAATGCCTGCTTAGTGCAAGGTGAAAGTCTATCCAACGACAGAATCCCTTAAGAGTGTTAATTAAAAAGGACAATAATAATCCATTGGTGATTTATAGTGAGATGGATTACTAGACCATAGTGGTTGGTCTGATAGGCATTTATTGCCTACTTAACCATTTAAGTATAACAAAAAAAATCATTGTGGTACAAAAGGTGATGAATGTTTCTGCTAAAACAGTCCATTAAGATGATTCATTAACATTACAAAGAGGTCTGCAGCTTGTGTGCCACTTGGAGCCTTTAACGGTCTGGGAAAGTGAGAGGCATTACCATAGGAAATGCTTTATGCTAAATGTGCGCCGATAGAATCTAAAGTCCACTTTCTGCAGATAACATCACTTTTACATTTTGCACTACAAGGTCTAAGGATGCTTTGTACTCCCAAGCTCTCCAGCTAGAGAATGTGTCTTCCTAACAGAGGAGTGCGGGAGGAGAGGAGTAATAAAAGTCACAATGCTCTGGCATACATTTGAGTCCCTCATACCTCCCTTTGAACTGATGTTACTGGAATGTTGAATCGCTGGTTACACCACTGCAGAATGACATGGGAGTCATGAGTTATAGTCACAACAGCTACAACTTTATTAAATGCACACCAAATAAAGCTTGTATAATGATCTTTTCCAGGTCAAATAACAGCAGGTTCCTGCTGTGTAACAGCAAGGCAGTGTACCAGCTACAACTGATACACGGAATTGTAGAAGGGTTAAATCATCGTGTAAATGTATCCAAAATACCAAAATTAAGACCTCAATATTTTCCTAACAAATTATTCCCTGAAAAGTGGAACTAATGAAGCTTGGTTCTTCATGGATTTATGTTACATCTCTTACATCTCCATATTGGAATAATCCCAGCTGTCCTCCTGCCCTCTACCACATCACACTGCAATGCCCCCTGCCCCCTCCAACCTTTCAGACTCTCGCCTCCAGCTCAAGAATATGCAGCACCTCTTATTCCCGGGGAGTACCCTAGCATGCCTTGGCATCTTTCCCCTAGCCACCTCCTGACTGTTTTGATTTGGTAACTGAATAAAGCAGTGTTTTCACCAAGGAATATCAGAGCAATGTGCAAATCAGTCGGATGCCTTGAATAATTGCTGCATTCTCCCTTCTTCCTCAATGGGAGCATTAATAAGGATTTCTTCCTCTACTTAGGTGCTAATTCTTGTAAAACTGGTAAGAACATAGCATCTCTGAAACATCTATGCAACCTGTGACAAATGTGTCAGCATATTGGAAACTAGGTCAGACAAGTAATAAAATTGTGTAAGCAGTTTCCCTGGGGAACCAGACTAAGAAGCATGATAGGATCTCCACTGACCAGAAGTCAGTAGAATCTTGTTTATATATTTCATCTACAGTAAAGCATCACCCAGTGCTTCCTAAATTACAGGAAGTGTGTGCAGCACCTGCTCAGACTACCTGTGTTAGCTTCAAACAAGCCAGACCAGGTTCTAGGAGCAGACCAAGAAACTTGCACCAGAGCTAATAAATTCCACTTCTCAGCAGGTAATCAACCTATTTTATGTCTCAGTAGGTGAATTAGCACAGCTATAGGAAATCCTGGCCTGGAGATGTCTTAGGTAGCTTTGCCGACCCTGCACAGTGCTCATTTTCCTTTCAGTTGTTCAGAAATGAACGTTAAAAGTGAAACATTGCAAATACTGAACCTGTACTAAGGAATGGAGCTGAAGAGAACATTTAAGATCAAACATTTACCCTCAATATTTTTCAATATCATTTAACTGCTTGGGAAGCTGGTCAAGTCTCACGTCTGAAGCAAAATATATTTCCATTTTATTCTTCTAGATAAACAAGGCATTGACTGCATACATACCTAATCTGTAACAACATTTCATTACAAGGCATGCTGATCTGGATTGATTTCATCTACAGTAATGGCATAACTGTTTTCAAGCAGGGCCATTAACCCAGTAACCAGCTGCAGAAGTGGTAAACACATTTAAAATTAACAATGCTGATCAACGAATTGCGAGTGCTAAGGCATGGAGATAGTGTGCTGTTGAAACACATGCTCTCCTCCTCCACACAGGCCTTTAGGTTCCCCTGGGACTCGCAAGTCTCAGTTCTTAGTCAATAATGCCCAAGGGTGCACAGCACTAGGGAAGTGAATTTGTGGTAGGCTCAGGCCTGGGTGTAAGGCAGACAGCAGGGAGGAGGGAACACAAACTAGTAGGAGGTTGGCAGGAGCACACGCTAAACCAGAAAGAGAAGCTGAACATGTGTGTCCAGTGGAGCTTGATGAGATTCAGAGTGGGACTGGGAACAAAGATGAAAGGACTGGATTGAAAGATCCACGTTTGCAAAGCAAAGGAGAAGAGTTGAAATTTCAACCCAATAAATTTTCTGATTTTTTTTTCCAGCTACATACTGACTTTAACTTAATTTCAGCATTAGCTGACGGACTTTCATCAACAGCTTTTTCTATTTTACTCTACATATTCCTTACAAAGTTCCCACCAATTTCCACATACAGATTTTTTTTTACATTTCACTTGTGCTCTCTTCTTAAGCCTACAAAAATACCAAAGGTAAATGCCTCACATTTGTACAATACAGAGATATGTCTTAGCTAAGAAAAGCTGTTTGGGAATTTTTGGACAAAGTGGGTTTTTTCCATCAAAAAATATTAACTTGACAAAAATAAAATTATTGAAAGGAATATATTGATTTCCATGGAAATCTATTCAGGCAGGTCCAGGTATTTCTATGAGAAAAATCTCATTTGAATAAGAATGGATTAGAAATGTGGATGTTACTTCTTTCACTCCCAAAGTCTGAAAAATACCCAAATATAGGACAGCACCCTAGGAGATGCAGCAGAATAATTGTCTCTCTATCCTCTGTACAGCTACTTCACTTTGTTTAAAAAAATACAAATAAAATTGCCTAGGCCAAAGCAAGACTGAGCCATAAAACAGGCTGGTGACTAAGTCTCACCTATAAAGTACAGAACTCCAAGCAAGCTCCTTTTCAAGCCACTTCAGAGCCCAAATTTGAGTCTGACAAAAAATAATGTTGAAAACATTATGTCAAATGTCTGCTCCAAATCCCATAAAGCACTACTTGGATATGGCCCAAGTAAATACCCTAGCCACTGGATGTTGGCTATTCTGGGATGTCTCATTCTTTCTATTCATGTTTTGTTTTTTAAATCATTCTGTGACAAATCTAAAACAAATGTCAGAACCGTTAATTTTTTTTATATACTAGATTTTTATTTTTTCTGTTTCTGGACAAGTCTAATTCTCAGTGCACCACCCTTCACTCCTCAGTTCCTTTTTTCTCTTATAACTTGATCCAAGTTGCTGGCCTTTAGAAGAGAGACATTTGGTTCTTGTATAGGGAAAACTCATCTCATTTGTGTGTTCTATATTGTCCTATATCACTAATTTTTTCAAAGTGTGCTTCACAAGCATTTAGGGCCCATAAGTTGCTTTTATAGTGATCCAAAAAGGTACATAAGACAGATTGCTTTCATATGACATAAAGACTTGGCTACCACCAAAGTCTGCAAATCAGAATATTTTCAAGATCACCATGTTATACCAATATAGCTCTGTCCTACTGTTGCTAATATAGGCTTATAAGAAGCTTTCATAATAACTACTAGTTCTTAAAATCCAAGAATCACAAGATTGTTTGAAAGACAGTAAGAAAATACTTTGGCTCAGGAGTTTCATATATAATCAGATTCATCATTTTCAACAGAAAGCAATTTTACATCAGTCAAAGTTCATGTTGTTATTTTCCCCTTATCTTTATCCTAATGTAATCATAAAAAAACTAGGGAAAAAGTGATCCTCTTTGATACTGTGTTCTTCATGATTAATAGTTACAATGTCTCTGATATGATACCTAAACATGAGAGTTTCTAGTCAAAGCATTACATAAAATCTGGTTTATATGGCATTAAACACAGTTAGGAACCCATTTGTTCATTTATTCTGATAAATGCATTCCCATAAACCTCTGTAGATAGATTGATAAAACAAGGTCTTTCTTTCAGCCTATCCACCTGGACTTCTCAGCCAGAAAGCCTCTGATGCAGTAAATTTTAATCAGATACAATTAGTCATTTTTTCAGAAATTTTCAGTAAAAACAATTCTCAGACATGGATTTTTCAGGAAAGATGTGACAAAATGAATACCCTATCTTCTGTACCTACTGTACCACATCTACACAATTACACAGTTACCATCTTTATCCTGAAAACTAGATGTACAGCACTTTCTACAATGCTTACATGCACACACAAAAAAAGAAAAATAAACCTGCTTTCATGGAAAACATTGGCATGTGCTTGTGGACCTCAGCTATGCTGCTGTGAAAAGTCGTTTTCTCAAAAGGCCAGGTCAAGTCTCAGCTGCTCTTCCTCACAACTGTCCTTTCCCAGAAGCATTCTCTTTATCCCTAGCACTACAGCACAGCTTGAGTAAAGAGACGAATTAGGCTCTGCATTTTATTAGCTCCCATGATGGCCAAACTGCTCTTCCATACATACCAAATATAGTAAACAGTAAATG
Source organism: Galbula dea (assembly GCA_013399015.1). NCBI lineage: Eukaryota > Metazoa > Chordata > Aves > Piciformes > Galbulidae > Galbula > Galbula dea. The sequence continues at coordinate 4,607,494 of VWZX01001688.1, read as the reverse complement.
TTCAGCTTTTTGTTTTTGCCTCGAGGCTTAGAAACAATTTGCAAATCCTCTCAATTCATTTTACATCCCCATTCCTTCCATTAGACTTGCTAACAGTAACTTTCACAAAGATTCTTTTGTTTCTACTGGAAACCTCTTAAAGATTTCTTTGACGTTTCTCTTTCTCTCAGTATCCTGTCACAGGGCACTAGATCTTTATCCTGCACTTACCCAAATCCTTCCTTTTTCCAGGACACAACCGAAACCTTCCATCCCACTCTCCTAAGAATGAAAAGTGAGGACGCTATACATAATCAAACCCCAAAAGCCCAAAGCTGTGAACTACTGAGCATTTCCCACAAATGGCAGTATGCCCTCAGACCCCCATCACATCATGGAAACTTGAAGCTGTTCTGAATATTGCAGGAGTTACTTTTCTCCATGGTTTAGCCTTTACTCAGAATATGCGGTTCCTGTCGTAACAGATATTCTTATCTCTTCTCTTTCCACGTTCTCTTCCTATCTGTTCCTAAATGAAGCAGTAGCCCATGCTTTAAGTTAGAAATATCCCTAATAAATCAGATGCTAGAACACAAACTGCAGTTTCTTTCTGAAGAAACCGGCATTTCTATTTGCAAATGTACTCAGACTAATTCCCAAATCACCCAAATTACGGACTTCTGCTGCCTGATCCATCATCACTTCCCAATTAGACACAATGAAGATGCTCTGTAAATAGGTTATTAAGTGGAAGGTCTTCTGTGCTACTCTTTTGATGTACTCAGGACACAGAAATAGGGACAGAAATAATCAGAAGTGATTCATAATCTCCACAGCACTCAGCTCCATGAAGATACCCTGTCTATGATACAAGCATCTGTACAGAGCATCCTATGGTTACTCATCTGGAAGAACAAGAGCTTGGTCCTTAGTGGTTTCAGTTTGTCACCATACAGCCAACTTCTCTAGAAACTAAACTGAAACCTTTCCCTTGCTCCTGACAAACACAAGGTATTCACAAAGATGAATGTGAGAAACAAAACAAATGTAAGGATCTTACTGGAATGTAAAAATCTTAAATTCCTTGGACTTTATATTTTTATTTTCATAGGAGCTTAACAGGTAACAACTAATCTAAATAAAAACCACAACAGTTTTTATATGGAACTCATAAGAGCCTATTTTATAGCCCCTTGATTTAAGTAAACAAACAGACAAACAAACAAAATGTTTCCTTCTGCTCTTTTCCCGACAATCCAAATATTTAGAACTTTTTATAGGATGCTAATTGTGGAAATTCATGCTTTTAAATTATTCTTTTTGGGTGCCTTGAACAATAAAAACAACAGATTCTCTCTTGTGGTCAGACCACCAGAGCGGAGTAAAGTGCAGTAACTCTGAGAGTTTCTGCCCCATGTTCTGCTCTGCTTGTCCTTTTGAAAGGGGTCTCAATGAAGAGCCTTGTTGAGACCTCCGCTGGTGCCACTGTTTATAGAGGGGGTCATTAGGAACAGTTTAGTCAGAACAAAAGGGGTTTTGTTCCTATTGTCCTGCTTGCAGTTTGACGATGTCTTAACTGAAAAATTATCTTAATAGTCTAACAGTATATATTTGCCTATGGGGCTCAGACAACTGCAGAAAAGGCTTTGGATGAATGCTGAAAAGATGCTCTTCACAAAGCAAACTCAGTGCACGCTAAGCACTATTTAGGAAGCAAAAATTTTCCGACTGAAAACTTAGAAGTCCCAGTCTCAGAAAGATAAAACACTTACAACTATACAACTCGACAAAAGGAGCAGTAGTAATACCAACCACTCCATATATACCCACGGGAGAGCCCCAGGTTAGCTCCTCAGCTCGGGTAAATAAGCATTCCTCCATCTGCTCACATGCTGCTATGCCATGCTGCACCAGCAGAGGAAACAGTCCCTTCGTATTACTTCAAAATCCTCCAGCATAAACTTCTGATTAATGATTTTCTGCTGCTAAAGCTCTGGGAGATTGCTTCACACAGCCACTTGTAGTGTGGCAAACCTCCTCCCTCAGTCAGACCAGGAGCTGGAACGTTCCTCAGACCATGGAGAACTGAGGCCAAACTGTGCTACTCTGCACAACTTGGGATGGGATTTTTGTGGCCAGTGCTTTTAGAGACTCAAATGAATCTCCAACTTCCATCTTGTATCAGACCAGTTCAGAAACAGCCATAAATCTTCACAGACATAAAGTAAGTTATTTTAGTGACAAAAACAGAGACAAAAAAATGCACATTGCATCTGTGCTGCCCCTTGCAGCTCGAAATTGGCAGCTCAGAACTTCCAATTTGAGTGTCTCTGGTACAAATTCAAACTGTTAAAATAATTGTTCCTATGGAAATGAAGTATTAATAAAAGTTGAAGCTGACACCATATTAAGATAATGTTGGACCAAATGCTGTTTCCTGCAAGGATGACCTGGCACAAGATAAGCCTCAACAGGAGAGAAACTGGGGTGCAGCTCTTGTATAGAATCCTGCTTCCTACAAACCTGTAAAACCCAAAGATCTCTCTGCTCCAGCAGCAGAAGTTTTATGATTCAGGGGCATGCTACATATGGTTTAGCATACACACCCCAATTTTCCATGTAACCTCCCCTGTTAAGATTACTAATACTTGTGGCATGAGCAGTTTGTACAGCAGCTGTGCAAGGGTTATGCAAGCATTTATGTACACATTGGAATAAAGGCACAAAATAATGGTTCTTCTGAGGTATAACTCTGCACCTGCCTGGAGAGAAAAAACTAAAGCCATCCAAATTTATCCCATTGTATTTTACAGGTCAGAATCAGTTATCGTTGTTCCCTTTGAAAACAATTAATAGGATTTACATGCTTTTTGTACATATCTGGGTGTAAAAAATGGAAACAGCTTTACCTTTAGTGAATACAAGGAGCAAAAACCCTAAAATATAAGTCCAGAAAATATAAATATATGTTAATAATAAGAATCCTAACTGTCTGGTGATGGACTGTAGAAGCAAAGACCACCATTTATTATAAGAAAATGTTACAACTAAGCAGACTTGCAGAGGCACATTTCCAGGGGGCTGAAGCATGGCTTATGCCTGCTACTCATATTGACACTTGAGTGTGTTCTCAGCATAGTTTTTCCACAAATATAAGCCTAACAGTTCAAATGTTCAGGTTACAATGAGACGGAAATGCCTGGGTATATGCCAAAAGTTTTAACCAAATCAAGAGTGCACAGAATAATCTAATATCACAAAATCAAAGTCAGTTTTGTGTGAGCTGCATTGGCAATATATGGACCTAAAAGTGGTCCTACATTAAACGAGTCATATGTATGTATCTGTGCTACAGAAATATGAGACTTACATAAAGTTTAAAGACATTCTTGAAGTATAGTGTTGTGTGCACATATGCACAGATTCATACCAATATACAATTACATATAAATGCACATCTAAAATATAACATAGGCCTATATCCAAGCTGTGTATAGATGCACAATAAATATAATACTACAAACATTTCAATAATATGAACTATTTCTAATGTTCTCTGGAGTAAATAATAAGAAAAGGACCCCCATGGAGATCTTGTTTTATCAACTGAAGTCCTTTGGAGTGCTGAACATCGAAGGACAGAACTTTGTCCACCTCACTCAGCTGATTAACTGTAAGATTCAGCACTATAGCCCCATTTCATAAATCCAAAGATCATTTTCCATTTCAGGTAGCAGTAGCATCTCCAGAAGTAACAGTGCCCTTTCATACCTCAAAACACAGATCTAATTTCTGACTCTCCTCTCATCAAGAGCAATGAGAATCAATACTTAATTTTTTATAACATAATCAGTATAGTCCAACCCAGCACAGTTCAACAGAGATCTGTTCAAATTCCTGGATTAGGGCTAATATAATGGCTTACCCATAATGTGATTAGTGTTGGCAACTATGTTCTCAGTAATAATGCTGAAGAGATTAATAGAAACTTGTGATAAGAATGACCCAATATGGTGTAATTAAATATGCAAGCTATTTATGCATTCTTATACAAATAATAATGCCATTATTTTTGTTATATAAGTGTTTTGCATGCACAGGGCCCAGAGGAACAGTTCAAAATTCCCCAAACACATGCTATATTAGAGGGAGTATTTGGAAGAAGAAAAAAGTTTGCTCTAATTTAGGACTTGTGCTTTGTTCAAGACAAATGAGAGAAGATGCAAAACAGAATGGAAAAGAAACATGGTTAAACTTAAAAAGAGGACATCAAAGTAGGAAGGCAAGGAGCTTGAAACTGATTCAGCAGAAAAGAGGAAAAAATGCTTTGTGTCTGATTTTTAAACAGCCATGAAGGGAATTTGTGAGCAGAACTCAAAGTTTTTGCCGCCCATTTGGTAAAACTGAATGCAAATGACGAAATTCTGCCACTAGCATGGGCCTAATATGGGTAAACAATGATGACAGCAGCACATACAAATTCATCAGGCACAAACCTGCACATTTTTGTCCATTTAATGGTTTAAAAATCACACCCTTATCTCCTAAATACAAGCTCCCAACTATACTGACTTCCTCACCAACAAAAACCACGGCAGGAATTGGTACAAATATCAGATAAGAGCATATATAGACAGCTCAAAGAGACCAAAAAGTTATTCAGTTGGTAATGTTGCTTGTGCAGAACCTCGGAAACATTGGGAGTTTGTTTTTATAGAAATTGTCTGAAGCAGCAAGTGCCAAAAAACAGGGATTACTTCATCGTAAGCATTTAGTTCTCCTTCTCAAGACGAGGACAGACAAGAGAAGCAGAGAAGAGTAAGAGGAAAAACTGGTTTCTTAATTGATCCAGGAAGGAGGAGGAAAAAGACAATGACAGGAGAGTGCCAATATTTCAGCAACCTGTGTGGAACTGATCCTACAGGAAGCAGGATGGGATTTACACGGCAGACAAGAAAGGGGAGGAAGAGAAAGACGTTGTCCATAAGAAAGGTGATCCAGTTTGTACCTTTTCTATTTGAAAGGTATTTGAAATTCAAGCTCAGATCTGAGGACTGAACCACTGCGGTTTGAGCTGCATCATCCTTTATTGTATTCAGCAGAACAAATGCTGCTCTTTGTTGTGTCCCAAAGGAAGCTGAAGTCAAGAGCTGAGGACCTCACATTCAAAACCCCTCTTTTTTAAAAGATCCCTTTCTCATCACACACTCTCTTTAGAGTGTTTTTTGCTATGCTATTTTAAGAATACACACAAGCAGCACCCCCACTGCAAACTATCACACACTAATTTAATGTTCTACCTGGTGCAATAGGATTGTAGAAAACACTGCTATAAAAGGTTAAACTCTTGCAACTGTTCCTATGAAGTCACAAGATACAGGTGCAGCATTGCCCCCTCTTTAAAGAATATGTACTGGAACTATCCTACACTTAAGGAAACCTAGAGCACCTCGATAAAACAGGGAGAAAACAGATTCCAACACCACTTTTCCAAGAAATTTATCAAATCAAGAGACTGGAAGGTTTATTTTTCTTCAACAACACATACAACTTCAACAACAGTTACTTAAGGTGTTAATGAGCCAGGATCTAAACCTCCCAAACTATCTTTTTCTGTCCTTTTCCTCAAAGAGCAATGCCATTCCAAAGCAAGATACTGACCTGTTTTTAAATGTGAGCTACAAGCATTTCTGGTATGAGTAGTTCAGGCAGCAGGGACACCTGCTCGCCAGCCCCCCTGTTCCATCATTGCAGACTTTTTTCATCTCATTGCCCACGACAGAGGCAATTCTTGCCCTGCTGCTGGTCAGTGAAAGGCCAACACTCAAAACTCAGGAAAACCAAACTGCCTCCATGGAACAAAAAAAGAAAGTGAAATCAAGTTATCTGCAGATGAAAGGGAGAGCAGAGGGATCCTGAATCATCTGTCTGCCCTTCCACCACCAGTTTAAGCCAACCTAAGGCAGCCTCTCCTTACCCCCAGCTGTGCATTCCTGTGGCCTCCCTAGTTCCAGCACAATATGTAGTCAGTCAGAACAAGAAGCTGATCCAGCAGAAAATTAATTCAGTAAAACCAAATGCACAAATGGTTAAAAAAGGATTACTTTTAAAAATAACCAGCTTCCTGACCTGTGTGTGGATGTAAGCATTAGTAGCAGCAGTGGGTGAGGTTGCACAGCTGAAGGTCCAGGCTGGGGTGGGATAAGAAAAAACCCACCTAGCTCAGGAGTGACCTCGTTTTAGATCAGCTTAAATTGATCTAGAAACCACACCCTCGGCAAGAGAGAAATTTAGGCAAATACCTGTCTGCTTAAAAGTAGGTTAATGCTGCTCCTCAGGAAGTACGTTAGAGAGTTTGAGCTTAACTGGGAATCCAAAATGCAACTGCTCAGGTATTGGTGTTTTCATTTGTGGAGAACAATGGGAAGGCAACTACAGGGTGGCTTTTGGGCACCCCCGTTAGCACCAGTGAGTTTAGCAAGCACTCTCATGTTACCTAAGTGGATGTGGCTTCACAACCTCTCTCCCTGTATCATCCTCCCAGAGCTTGAGCCATTCCTAAACATGTGTTAGGACTCGGCTAGGAGTTTAATGCTGGTTCCACCACTATTTCAATAGCTCTGTGAGTCATTTTGATGTCATGCCTCAGTTTCCCTGTTATTAAGAGGTGCACATGCATGCATACAAACACACTAAATCACTCAATGTGTTTCCCATGCAGCTCTTTTGACAAGTTACCTGCATTCACACAAGGATTTTGAACATAGAGAGCTAAAAAAAGTGCTGAATAGTAGTTTCCAGAATCAATGCAGGATCTGGTGCTGGATGCTACTGGATTTTGCTTGTCTGGAAACATTAGATGAACAATCTATGAAAAAAACAATGCTGATCTCCTTTATCCCTTGCCCCTCTTCTTTCTCCTTTGCCTAAGCAGCAAATCTTAATGTCAGCATAAACTTAGTGTATATATATATATATATGGTGATATGTGGTTTCTGAAATTACCTTGGGCTGGATTCAGTGACCCAGATAAACCCTTTCATCCTGCCTTCCCCTTGCTTTCCAAGTAAGACTTGGGAAGCAGTAGTCTGTATTTGTTTTCTGAGACTATTATTATTCGCTGTTGCAGTAGACGTCTACCTGGACTAATCAGGAATGGGGCTCTGTTACTGTTGGTGTTACACCCACTGAGTTTAAAAAAAAAAAAAAGTCACTGCTTTAAAAAGCTGACAATCCATCTCTAGAGAGTATTTCAAAAAGGCATGTATCAGAGAGCAGAAGGAAAGGGGAAGGTGAGAGTGGGATGTCATGGCATCAAGCACGCGTGTGCACAGGTTGATGGTTCCACTCCAAGTAAACGCTGTTGGTTTTACAACCCTTATGCGATAACTTCCCCCTCGGACTTCTAACGCTTCTCCAGTAACTCTCCCTGCTGCCAGCTGGAAAAAGTGACCCGGGGCTCTCTGCGCACAGACGAACTTGCCTACGTGCGTGAATATATAATCATCCCTTTTTAAATAATTCAGTGCTGTTGGTTTTGTCCTGGACAGCCTCTCCCCATCGTTACTGCTTTAAAGAAAAAAGGGTGGAAGTGGAGGGAAAAAAAGCACGCCCGAGTATGCATGTTTGTGCAGACAGACATACACTTGCATCTATCAACTCTGTGGGAGTTTGGGTTTACACATGAACCTCCCTCCCAGGGTGTCTTCTCCTTAATTACGCTCACGTTAATTGGAGCACTTGGGACCGGCTCACCTTCTTCCCCCAAGCCAGCAGCCTCCACAAACATCCTGAAAAGCAACCTGATCAAGACCTTCCTCCTCTAGGCAGTAGTCTCCGGGAATTTTCTCTCCCGGGCGGTTGGGAGCGAGCGGGCGAGCGAGAGCTCTCGGGTTCTCTCTCTGCAGCCTGCTCCTCCCACCAGAGACAACCTCCCGCTGCCTCTCCTCCGCTTAGCACTGCAAACACACACACAGACACACACACTGCTCCGCCGCTGCCGTGC